>CM019118.1:0-230000 GCA_009720345.1 Fragaria iinumae
TTACGAAATTTGGCCCAAAAAATTGGTGGAAGTCTTCACCCGCCAAATATTAAGTAGAAGTTAGGTGACGAATACATAAGTTTCGTCATCTCAGTGAACCAAATAAGTAGTTAGGTGACGAATACATGAACTTTCGTCGTCTAAGTGAATTTCCAAATTTTTTGATAATTACAAATGTTATTAAAGAAATTTTGAAAATAATTATTGACCACTAAAAAGAAATAGTTTTGATAATACAAATGTCATTAAAGAAATTCGAGATTGTCTGAGAAATTTAATTAAAATATTACACACTCATTTAAAGAAATTGATAGTTTGAATTCAACTAGAAAATTAACATAAGTCAAACGTCATTGACATCATAATCCTCATCCTCCGTATCATCATTCTCTTCGTCTTCCTCTTCATCCTCCTCATAATGCGGCTCTTCATCTTCGTTCTCATCTTCATCCTCCTCATTGTTAATATGTGGGACTTGAGATCCAGGAATTGAAATGAACGCATTCCCGTGTACGTAGTGGGGGTCATTGTTGATGCGAATAGTGTGTGTATCTGGAATATAACTGCTTAACTCTTCTTGATATGGTTCTGGCGCCTCTTCTTCATCACATGCTCCTTCTGCATCCCCTTCAAGCGTAGATGCACTCCATATGTTTCGGTGAGACATCACATTTACCACTTTCCAATCCCCACCCTCTTTCGGATCATCAAGATAAAACACTTGTTTTGCCATGGTGGCAAGAATAAATGGTTCACTCTCATACCAGCTTGTGGATGTATTAACTGATAAAAATCCATGATCCATCTTCGTACTCCTCGGTAAACTTGGGTCAGTGTTGAACCATTTACACTTGAATAACACAACTGGCATACCAGCTCCATATAATAATTCGACAACAGAGAGTATGATCCCATAGTAGCAAATTTCATCCCCCTCTACCATGACCCCATAGTTTTGAGTGACTCGCTCTTCATCCCTGTAGAACGTCACAAACTTAACACCGTTAACAAAACACCCCCCATGTACACTGTGATGTTGCGGCTTACATGCCAAATTGTGCAACTCCTGTGAGTAATCAGTGTTGTTCTCTCGTAGGAGTTCTTCCATCTGAAAAAGAAATAATGAATAACTCATAAGTGATGGAACTATGTAAACAATATCGCCAATAAATAATAAAATGGAGATTGAACTTACCCAATGAAGAAAGTAATCAGGAAAAGTTTTCTTGTGCATCTCTTCAGCTCTATATGGTTGCCTTGCTATGATTTTTTCCAAATGTTTCTTTTTGTAGTAGTCAACCTTAGAGCAGTGGTCCAGCACGCACCAATGAGCTTCACGGAGCTCAGCTTTTGTTAACTTGTACGAATTTGGTAAGTTACCAAATGAACGTACAACTTCTGAAACAATTGAAAGATTGAAGACGTTTGTGGATGACTCTGCCTCAGTTGTGTTACTATGATATAAGTCGCAGTAAGTTACACACTCATTTAAGAGGTATGCGTTCGCTATTGACCCTTCTGGTTTTCCTCTGTTGCCGACATATTTTTTGTACTCCCTAAGTTGTCTAAAATTTACGCTGTTATTATTGTGCAAACAATAAAAAGTAAATGTAAACTGGCAATAAAAGTGTGCAATGTACCTTTCTTGTGGGAACATCCAGGTATAGTGTACTGGACCAGGAAGCAGCGCTTGTTCTAGTAGGTGGATCATGAGGTGAATCATGATGTCGAAGAAAGCAGGCGGGAAAATCCGCTCCAACTTGCACATGATGTAGACAATGTCCTCTTTTAATCCAAGGACATCTGACTTCTTTAGCTCTCTAGCACATAACTTCTGAAAGAATCTAGACACTGCTACTAACGGCTCTACCACATCAGGACGCAAATAGGGTCGAATTACCACTGGAAAAAGACGTTGTAGCATGATATGACAGTCATGAGTCTTTAATCCAAATAGCTTATTCTCCCCCACTTTTACACATCGAGATATATTTCCTGCATAACCATGAAGATACTTAATAGCTTCAAACCATTTGAAAACTTTCTTCTCATAAGCCGGATTAATCCTGTAATGTGCAAGAGGCATTGACCCCGACGCTGTTAACCACAAGTGAGGGTGTATGTTCATGAGTTGAAGATCTTTGCGCGCCTTCACAGTGTCCTTAGTCTTATCTTTAAACCCAAAAACTGTTCCCACAATACTGTCACAAACATTCTTCTCTATATGCATGACATCAAGGCAGTGTCTTATTCTCAATTTCTTCCAATAAGGCAATTCAAAAAATATACTCTTGTGCGTCCAGTTCTCCAATCTAGAAGGACGTTTTGGATTCCGAGCTAACACATCAGGATCACTGCTAAGACGTCCGAAATCAAAAGAGTTCAACATGTCCAAAATCCACTCACCAGATTGCTCTTGGGGTTTTAAACCAAACTCTTGCTTCCCATCGAATGAAGCCGCATCAAATCGCCATGGATGATCTTCCGGAAGCCCTGTACGACTCCCCAAGCATTTAAGTTTGAGCATGCCAACTAGCATTTAAGTTTCCTAAGCAGATTGGACAAGCCTTGTAACCTTTAGTAGTTTGAGACGACAACATCCCGTATCCAGGAAAATCACTAATGGTCCAAACCACTGCTGCTTTCATCCTGAATGAAGTTTGACTATACCAATCAAAAGTAGGGACACCATTTTCCCATAATTCTTTTAACTCGTCAATCAATGGTCTCATGTACACATCAAGACATTTTCCTGGAGAATAACGACCTGGAATTAACAAAGTCAGCATACTAAATTCCTTCTTCATACACATCCATGGAGGTAGGTTGTACACCACAACAATAACAGGCCAAATACTAAGACAAATTCATGTTTCCGGTAGGATTGAACCCGTTTGTTGCAAGTCCAAGTCTTACATTTCGAATGTCTGCTGCAAAATCAGGAAATGATCTGTCAAATGATTTCCAAGCCTCCCCATCTGCGGGGTGTCTGAGAGTGTCATCATTTTTCCTCGTTACCCCGTGCCATCTCATCTTTTCTGAAGTGTGTGAAGACATGTACATACGCTTCAACCTAGGAATTAATGGGAAATAACGAAGCACCTTCTTTGGAATCCTTTTCTTATTAGAGGAAGAAGATGATGATGACTTCCACCTCGACGCTTTGCACACTAGACAGTAATCCAGGTCTTTGTTGACGACTCCATAAAACAAAACGCAATTATTCTTGCATGCGTCGATATTTTGATAACCGAGGCCAAGATCTTTCAACATACTTTGTACCTTATCAAAGCTGTGGGGAAAGTTGTTTTCTGGAGGAAGCAATTTCTTGATATTCACCAAATTACAGTTAAACGACACATTCGACCAATTGCTGTCAACTTTGGTTTTAATCTGTTCAATGATGGCACCCAAGACAGTTACATTACACCCAGGGTACAATGGGGTTTGTGCTTTAGCAAGCAGCCTGTTATATTTATCGTAATCATCATTGTCAACATTTGAAAAAGCATGGTCTGCATCAGTGGTATCGTAAACAACCTCTTCCTCATGTCTTGTAGCAAATGAAGGAAAAGCATCATGTATAATGTTTATAGAAGGATCCACATAAGGGTCGAAACTACCGCTGGATGAGCCAGCATGCTGAAAATGTCCCGCTCGGATTTCTTCCAAGGTAGGTTCATTATCTAATGTTTCACCGTGTAGACTCCATGTAGTATAACTACGCATAATACGTCTTGTATTCAGGTGTGCGTGGATTTCATAAATCGTCTTCCACTGAGTATTATGACATTCAACACACAGACACCTGTGTACAATTCTGCCATCAGCATGTTCAAGTACAAATAATAAAAAATCTAGAATTCCTTGTTGGTATTCAGGGTTCCCCCGGTCATACTGCATCCATCTCTTGTCCATATCCTGTCATATATATAAACAACAAATAAGAAATAGTAGTTCAAAAAACACAACAACAAAAACATGTATTCGATTACTTGATCTTCACCTCCTTATGCCTCCGGTTAGGGTCCTAATCTCATTCAAGAGAAGACGATTTTGTTTCTAAGTTTGTAATTCTTGTCTTTTCGATTTCGATGTGGGAAAATTTCGACAGCATCTCCCTACAGTCCCTCTAGTGCATAAATAATTATACCTAGTATGCACTCGAGGAACGGTAAACAGAGATAGTGTCGAAACATATACCCACAACCGAAAACGAAAAGACAAGAACAACAAACTACAGAACAAAATCATGTTCTCCTAAACTGTCCAAAAATGGGACAATTCAAGAATCATTTTGTCAAACACAGTTGTGACAAAATGATTCTCAAACGAGATTTCTAAGGTTCAAATTTAGCTGAATGAAAGAATATAATCTTATATTCTTACATTTAATTATCACAAAATAAATATATATATAACATATATAACCATTTGAATGCACAAAAAATTAACTCAAACCAAACAATTAATTAAGTATATTTACATATATATATCCCTAATAACATACTTAAATAATTTTCTCAAAACCTAATAATAGTAAAGCATATATATATATATATATATAATCAATAAATTAAACTAATTAACTCTAATCAATTAATACACAAATTAGAATAACTAACTTTAAGAATCAACATGCATATATATACATATCAATCAACAAGCATTAATTAATCATCACCCATAATATTAACAACATGCTTGTGATCGGAATCCTCGCCGGAAAACTCATCGGAAAACATGAAAAAATATGGTGGAGAAAGAGAGAGAAAGAGATTATACCAAACTATAAATCAATATGGTAGACAAAAGTTTCAGAGCCCGGCCGGATTTGGAGATTATATATTCTCCACCAAAAACATTTTCTCGGCGCCGGCGACCAACTCCGGTGACCTCCGATGCTCACCAAAATTTGACAGCACCTTCCTCTCAACCTCCTCTACAACATTCCTAACTACCACAAACTCTAATTCTAAGCCTAACCAAGTCAATCGAACACAAACACACAATAAAGCCCTAGAATTTCAAATACCGATTTCTCCTTACTTAGCTCGAGATGGAGGGAGCCCTTTGGAGGGATTGAAGCACGGGAGGAGGGCTTCCTTTTGAGCCAAGGCTCGCCGGATATGGCGGCGGAGGAAGGAGTTCCGGCGAAAAAAAGCTTTCGGCAGTCGGGGCTTTCGGCGTCGATTCCTCCTTCACGGCGGCGCTAGGGAGGCTGCCACTGGTCTAGGACTGCAGCTGGGTCGGAGACCGATCGTTTGGGACCGGTGCGGCGGTCTGGGGCGGCCGGACGGCGGCGGACCGGCGGTCGGAAGTTTTCCGGACGGAGGGAGAGGGAGAGAGAATCGGGAGGGAGGAGAGAGAAAGGAGAAGGGGAAACTGATTTGGGCCAAAGCCCACCCGGTCCAACAACACATATACCCAATCCAAAATTCAACACCCCAAAATAATACCCCAATAAAAATTACCTTTTACTAGCTAAAATTTACCATTTTTACCGTCGTCACATTTTCTTCCTTCGAATAATTCTTTCGAAATATTCGTCCCTCAATACACCTCTAGGGACTTTAGGACTATAAATTCAATGACGAAGACGGTAAAATTCTTATTACCACAGTGCTAGTAATTAAGTTAAATTTAAGAGTCGGGGCGTGACATAATATATATTATACACACATATTATACGTACGTACAAACATATTCAACATGTATATATATACACTATCAAATGTTACATATATCATGCATGCATCAAGCAATCCAGTAATTGGACCGGCAAAATTGGACCGCCAGCAAAATCGCCGGAAAGTTCGCTGAAAAATATATATGCGTAAATGAAGAAAGTAGATGAATTAAAGTAGTTACATACCAATTAGGAGAGAAACATCTCTTGAAGATCGATCAAATTCATGAAGAAAAGCTTCCAAGACTAGATTTAGATCGGATAAATTATGTGAGGGGGGAAGGAGCGTACCATTCTTTCTTTCTTTCTGCATTCTCTTCTCGGCAGAAGGTGTATAAATGATGTGTTTACTTAGCCGACGAAATATTCCGTCACCTAAGACAAAAGGCGTTGGCAAAAATATATTCGTTCTGCGGTGTGTCAGGCAATAATTCAATTTCTTAGTCGACGGAAAAGTTCGTCGCCTCAAAAAGACATATTCGTTGCCGAAGACTTACTTAACCGACGGAACCTTGTTCGTCGCCCAAGACTTACTTACCGACAGAACTGTTCCGTTGCCTATAAAAATCTTAGTCCACGGAGTCTTTCGAAAGTAAACTTCCGTCGCCTAAGATGTTCTAAGCCGACGAAAATTTACCAACGGAACGTATTTGTCGCCTGTGGTTTACTAAGCTGACTGAACTTAGACGACGAATGGTGTTTCGTCGAATAGGAATATCTTAGTCGACGAAAGTTCTCCACAATGATTTTCCGTCGCCTAAGTAGATCTTAAGCGACGGATGTGGTTTTGTTTTCGTCGGTTTTGTTTCTGTCGGCTAAGTCGTTATTTCCTGTAGTATCCACTACCATTCCATTTAACATCCACTACCATTCCATTTAACATCTTAATATGCTACAGAATCCAAACAACCATGGAAGGTGAAAAGTATAAAACCGTTTCAAGTATTCAACTTTGGTTGACTATTCTCATTCACCTTATAACCCACTTAAATTATCCAATTTAAAATGGTTAAATAAAATGATGATTTTTCACCATTTTTTCAAACATTAACCCCGACAATTAAACTGTTCCATCTCATTGAGATCGAGTTTGACGATAAACTTTGTGGCATATATGGATGGAGTATATATATATATATATCGAATAATGATGATACTAGCTAAGTGCTGGGTTGACATATATAATGCATGGTTGGAGTTAATTAAGCACATTCATGATTACTATGTCAACCCTATCTTGCATTTTCTGACAACATTTATTATAATATTACCACTTTCCATATTAGTTCCTTGATCTTCGAGGTTAATTAGTTAGTGGGATAAAAAGGAATTAACTAAGCATCAATGGACTCTTAATTTGTTAGACGCGAACTTAATTAGAGCATCATTAAGTTTTCCTCCAATGTTGGTGCACAAGTCAATACATTTATAAATAATAATCATCTAGCTAGCAACTAGATACATATAGTAATTGCTAACTGCTATATTAAGAGTCGACTCTCTGTTTTTCTGTTGAGAAAAAGAAATATAATGTAAAGAGTACTCATATGGTATGAATATTTGTTGGGCATGGGGTTGTGTCGGCATACAAATTGCCTGTGAGAGGGAGCAGGCCCGGATTTAATATTTTTAAACCTGAGTCGAACTTTTAAATTTAGGCCTTCGAAATATAGTTTGCATCCATAATTTTTTTATTTTTTTTTTGTATTATGATTTTCAAGAATAAAAATTACAAACTCAAAAGTTAAATATAATACAACTATCTAAAATATTTGCATATCCACAAACGATATAAATGGTATGAACTTTTAACATTACTTTTTTCTTTCTTTGACTCATAATATTATATTAGATATGTATATACGGTTGTAATAAACTTGTGTGGGCCCTTTTCTTCTATTACAGGGGTTCTTTCCCTTCCATAAACTGATGTAAAAGACTGACATCTCGCATTAACTTTCCCTTCTATTATTTAGTTGGTATTACATCATGGGAGGAGCTGTAAAAAAAAAAAATTCTGGGCCCTGAGTCGTCAGACTCTTTGGACTCCTATCAGGTCCAGGTCTGAGAGGGAGACAACCAGACCCAGCTCTTCTAATTAAGAGGAAGAAGAACATGTAATTGATCGAGTTGTGTGGATTCTTCATCGATCCTTTAATAACAAACATATAATTACGTACACCATTTTATGTTTTGAGATTGTTGAGAAATGGGTGATATCTCTTTTGCGTCATTATGCAACTGTCTATTTATTTGTTTCCTAAGCTGAGCTAGTGACCAAAAATCAGAGTCAGTCAGATGGAATTCATGACCACATCGATCATGTATGAGACACGAAGGGAGAAAAGAAAAGAAAAGAAAAACAATCTAACTGGAAAATCTGAGACACGAGATACATCCTAATTCGGCCGGGTTGCTGCAAATTAAGGATCGGAGAAGAAAACGTAAAGATGGAATTGTGACGTCTAAATATATAACAGTTTTAGAATGAATTAAGCATTGAATTAATTTGTTGTAGCTAGTATATATCTAGCTACATGGTTCATGTGATTCACTATATATATATATATACAAACTAATTTCATATGAATACAATATATGTGCATGCATTTGGTCCATGCCACATGAATCCTACGTAACAAATTAAGGATAACTATGTGCAATACATGTGATAAGATGATGATGAGCTCATGGCAACATGCAAAGAAGCAAGCAAGCTAGCTATATCCCTAGTAAGACGTCCAGATCGTTTGTCGAGAAGCTAGGATAAAATATTCGAGGGGGATCGAACGTCAATAAGACAACCGCAAATTTAGAAGCAAAGGCATACAAAAGCAAGTCTAAGAGGCTTTTCGTTGCCATAGCCGTTTCGTCGATAAAATCTAGATATCAGGAAACATCTCCATCCCTTTCCTCATCCCTTCATGTTTATCACTGCAAGCATTTTATGTTGATCCATTATTTGGTTCTGAAGATCGAGCTATATATATTGATGCATGCCTGCATTGGGGGTGAGAAGATGGTAGCGATTTGTAATGAACGGCTGCGTTTAGCCAACTATACTATCAGCGTGGTGTTTTTGAAGATCTTAATTAGTTGTAATATGGTAGCGGGCGCGGGATTTGGTGAGTCAGCAGCAGCAGCGCAGGTTCCGGCAATGTTTGCGTTTGGGGACTCACTCATCGATGTTGGCAACAACAACTTCATAAGCTCCTTCGCAAGATCCAATTACTATCCTTATGGCATCGATTTCAGGGGAGGCCCCTCCGGCAGATTCACCAATGGAAGAACTTCCATTGATATGCTTGGTGCGTCCGTCTTGCCTAGCTACATGCATCCCTCTAAACTCTGTCTAACCTAGCTAGCTAGTTACATTATATATATGCCTATACCTACATGCATACTAATCAATTATGTTCTACGTACTATTGCAGGAAATTTGCTGGGTCTTCCTTATGCTCCGGCCTTTGCAGATCCTAATACAAAAGGAAACAGAATACTCAGGGGAGTCAATTATGCCTCAGCAGCTGCTGGCATACTCGATGAGACAGGGCGACACTACGTAAGTCACTACAAGCTTATTAACTGCTTGCTTATTAACCATATACCTTAAACTCAATTTTGAGTTTCTTCTTTGTAGGTATATTATCATATCATGTCCTACTTAATAGGTACATTAGAAATGTAAATGTTTTCTCGATCAGGATGAGAAATGATATAATAATATACCTAAAAAGAAGAAAATTAATCAAAGAACAAGAACGTGTACCTTACAATTAGACATTTTTCGACTATGTAGAAAGACACCAAATGAAAAGAATCATTTTATTACAAATGACATACTTCTATATATAACATATATATATACACTCAAGTTAGTAACAACAAGGTAAGAAATTAAAGAATATAATTGATTATGATAAAGTTAAATCCAGCTAAATTTTAGCTCAGTATTTGAGTTTCAAATTGATACTAAAATTGAGAAAGATACCAAATTTAGCTTTATATCGCGTGAAGGGCAAATCAAAGAAACTAAAAAATGAAGAAAACTATTAATTATAGACATATGCTCTATATAGTAAGTTTGCTTATGTGGAGTGGGTGCAAAATGAAAGAAAAATATGTATGAGATTATCTTAAAAAATGTCTAGTATTTTGAGTTTTTATCTAATTTTCTCTATAATTAAACGAAATTAATCCATTAGTGAATGGGGATGAACATGCAATATTCATATCTGTACGTTGATTCAGGGAGATCGGTACTCCCTAAGCCGACAAGTATTGAATTTCGAAAGCACCTTGAATCAGTTGAGAACGATGATGGGGGGAACTAACCTGACCCAGTACCTGGCTAAGTCGATTGCTGTTTTGGTGTTTGGGAGCAATGACTACATCAACAACTACCTCATTCCTCCCTTCTATAATTCCAGTTACACTTATAGTCCTCCTGCCTTTGCCAATCTTCTCCTCAATCGCTATGCCACACAGATTCTGGCTTTGCACAGTCTTGGATTGAGGAAGTTTCTGCTGGTAGGAATCGGGCCTTTGGGTTGCATTCCTAACCAAAGAGCATCAGGTAGAGCCCAGCCTGGAAGATGTGTTGACAATGTCAATCAGATCCTTGGCAGCTTCAATCAAGGGCTCAGATCACTCGTCACCCAGCTTAACAGCAACCATCCTGGTGCCATCTTTGTGTACGGCAATGCTTATGGCGCTTTTGGCGACATTCTGAACAATCCTGCATCTTATGGTAAGTACAGATAGAACTATCCTATTTTGAGTTTAAGGCGACTTAGCGCCCGATATATAGCATGTTATGTTTAATTGGCATTGGCATATGCTGCAGGTTTCACTGTGATTGATAGGGCTTGCTGTGGAGTTGGGAGGAACCAAGGGCAGATAACATGTCTTCCATTTGCAGTTCCATGCTCAAATAGAAATCAATATATGTTTTGGGATGCTTTCCACCCAACTGAAGCTGCAAACGCAGTCCTTGCTTGGCGGGCCTTTAACGGGCCACCCTCTGATAGTTACCCCATCAATGTCCAACAAATGTCTCTCTTATAAGTATCTTGCTTGCATGTATCAAATGCAATATTAAGGTTTGAAGTATAGTCATGTTATGCATGTATACTTCCGAACAACATATCTATATCACTCTTTAAGCAAAAACAGAAAATTATATTTATAAACGTACTATCCTAGGCAAGATACAAAATGACTACATAACCAAAAATGACAACATGAAATGAATGAGGACGGTATCAACCTCAAAAACTACTTATAACTTGTCAACTTATTCATTGTTCTCGCATCTCATAATCAATTTCACAGTTTCTAATATTATTAGACAAACATGATCAAATTTCTCAAAACAAAGAAAGTGTTTCTTCTTTCGTGTACTGACATTTTCCAATTTTGTCATAGTTATATATGCATTTTATTCGGTGAAAGACAATCATTTATGTTGAATGAATAGTTCATTTGAGATTAATGATATATATAATTCACTTAAGAGGGCATTCCAGATAAAAGTAGGAGAACATAAGGCCAAAATTGAACACAAGGCCAAAATCGGCTTGACCCTCGAGGCTAGCTAGAGTAGCTAGAACAAACCGAAAGTGTACTACACTAATCATATATCCTTTACAATAGAACACTACTCTAACACTCTTAAATATTGGGTTTGATCCCTTCTTTTTTCTTTTTTCTTTTTTCTTTTTCATAATCAAACTCATCATTGAACTCACAAATTTCATCAAATTCGTCCAAAATTTGAATCCTGCAACAAATATGCCATCATTTTGAGCTGGAGCCAACAAGAAATGAAAGCTCTAATCCTAATTTCAGACAAAATGGCCAAAACAATCTTTTCCACCGATTCTCTCCCTATTACGACTAATCTCTCTCTCTCTCTAAACTTCAAACCCATATTAAACAACCCAGATCAACCTTTAGTTCACCTTCGCCACACCCGATTCGAGCTCTCCGACCCCTTTTGATACTGATACATCACCCCTCACTCTCCAACTCACCAACCTAGCTCTACGTTGCTACGACGGAGATTCTCCATCACACCCTCCATGCCTCCCCATCTCCAAAAAGCTCACCTCACTGCCAAGCCTAAGAAGATCGGTTTCGCCACCGTAATTGGGTCAGGGATCAATTTTCCAGCATCGAAGTCGTGGATGAGGAGGTCGGTTGGGTCAGAGAGATCTACTTGACCTTTCTGGGTTGGTAGGACCTACTCAGTGATGAAGGCACTAGATATGAAGGTCCTTTTCCTGGGTCGGTGAGAAACAAGTTTAGCCATGGAGGGATCAGAGGGAGTGGGAAGCCGCAGATTGTCAGCGGAGCAAAGGTAAGGAATGGACTTTGGCATTACACGGCGGAGAGAGAGAGAGAGATTATGTTTCAGGGTTTACCTTTTCACGACTTCTACCGGTTAAAATTCTTTTAGGCACCAAGGTGCAAGTGAACTTAGGAACCTATATGCAATATTTTGATACAGTAATCCATATCGCATTATCATGCATATATACTAATACCGTTAACAAAATTGAAACCCAAAAAAAATAATCTTAAGTGTTTCCAACACATGAGATGAGAAATCGAGGTCGAAGAAGATATACTTTTATTATGAGTGTTTAATTTGATCGGATTAAAATGAAAATGAAATGAAGGAATTTAGGGTTTTTAGTTTTCATTCGATATTCAGATACATCGATTTGAGAACTTGCACATTAATGGTGCAGTGCACCTTGGTGCGTAGAATCTGCCCCACTTCTACTAGAGTTTGCGTTAAGAATGAAACTGTGATTTGAAAATGAAAATTAGCCGGAGAGTTGGGTCGAAAAGAAGTAAAGGAGAGAGTGTTGGGTCGAGAAAAGGAAGAGGAAGAGAGATAAAAAACAATGTGTACGGGTCAAAAGTTGAGAGTCAAAAGTAATAAAAGTTATTTTGGGTATTTCATTTAAAGAGTAATTATTCTCTGTACCCGGAACACCACGTGGCACTGCCATGTGGTGTTCATAGACAGTGCTATAACTAGATTCATGTGGGGAGCAGCAGGGGGTGGAAAAAAGTAATAATAATTAAATACACTAATCAGAGATAAAAATAAAACACTTGGACCAATAAGATTAAAATGAAACATAAGACACATGGTGTTCTGGGTACAAATAATAATTTCCCTTATTTAAAATTACGGTTAGAGCTGTGTGGGGTCATCTTTGTATGCTCCAACTCAGCGTATGACATCACATTTGACGCTACATTCAAAATTTGTAGGAAGCTGATGCAATTTGGGATGATTTTGTTAGGATCATTCCTAATTCTTAATTCCCACTCTCTCTCTCAGCCCCATCCACCTAATCTCTGTAAACAACATTTGATATATCAAGTAAACTGCATTCCCACTTAATTATGCTGTAACTAAGTTATCCAGTTTTCATTGTGCAGGTTGTATTGTGTCTTCCTAGACAGTGCCTACTTTTGTTTACATTCCAGAAGTGTCGGTCATGTGCCATGCACATGTATTATTTCAGTTCAAATAATATGCTTATATGTATGGAACCACCTCCATGGGAGAAAATTATGCAATGAAATCAATTTGAATTTACTTTTCATCTTCCTCTTTCTTTGAGCCTATTATCTAGTATTCCACGCCAGAGCTTGGAGTGTTGTAACATCTCGGAATTTTGAATTTCTATTTTTAAAAAAAAAATATTTTTCAAGCTATTTTGATTTTGATTTTTATTATTCTTTGAATTCTTTGTGAATTCAAAAATTATTTCTATTTTTGGTTTGTCAAATTTATCTTTCGAGCCCATAGGATTAAACACTACGCAAATTTTGCCTTCAGACGACCGGCAATGTCCGTCGTCTGATTATTTTTTTGCGTGTCGTCTATCGAGCTGCTATCTGATAAGCATTCAGTCGACATGCATAATCTGTCATCTGAGGAAGGTTATACGACATACTGTATGTCGTCTGTATGAATCCAGGTTCGTAACACAAAAAATGAATTTGTCGTTAGAAAACATTACAATGATAGTTCTCTATCATTGAAAGAAGAATTAATCAGCAAATGATTTCAACTGTCTGTCTTCTCAAATTTATTCTAACGCTACTTATATGATGTCGAAATGGCTTTTTTATCTATCTGCTTAATTTATCTGTCGTCTGTATTCTAGTATTACTATGCTTTTCTGTCGTTAGATTTACTTTTATACACAAAAACGAACAATTGTATGTTGTCTCATACTAATTCAAACGTCACTTTTCTGTCGTCTGACATCAATCTCAGACGACATACACTATTGTCTTCAATTATTTTAAGACGACATATAAATGTCGTTTGAAAGATGTAGAGATGTCAAAGTCTATGGGGTCATCTGTTGTCTGATTTTGATTTGGATATCAAGTCTATTGGATTTTAAAGTCTCAACAAAATTAAGCATTTGCACAACATAATTCAGAAATCTCAAATTCATTCTCATTGCCAAAACCAACAAAATTTACAAAGAGCTATTTGTTCTAAAGACACCTATAAGCTATAACATCAATGAGTTATTATTTCTGAAATGACCTATATAATAAATCTTCAATGGTCATTTCATATATAACTTAAAAAACTACATAAAAGAGACATCAAACCAAATACAAGCAACTACAATTCTAGAGTGCATAAAGTCCTCTTAACTGTAATGATGTACTCTTATACGTTCTTCTTCATAACCAAACTTAATATCCACCATTTACTCAAGTGTTTCCTGCCAAACTGAAGATACAAACCTTTATTAATTTTTACTTAATCACAAAAATACAAACCAAATATAAACTAATATATTAACATGTAGTTTAATGAATAGCCACAGAAACCAAATACTCAGTTCAATGAAACCAACATAGACTAAGAGAACACTAACAAATTCCAGACTATTATAGATTGTACCATTAGGTTAACTAATGTGAAAAATAAATCTCAAAATTTAGACTGTCAAACAACCCTTATCACCTACCTATTATTACTTGTCATTGAGTTAAGATAAAACAAAGTCTTTTGTTGCTGGGAATCATTATCAATATGGTTGAAACAAGAAACAAAATATACCAAAAGAAAGTTGCGGGAGTATCTTGAAAATAGGAGGTTTAGAAACATACAGATGCATTCAAGCCGATTCCATGAATTGAGCAACCAAGCTATCTGTCATTTTAGTTATAATTAATCATAGAAACCAGCCAAACATATAACGGAGATCATAGAACAAACTTTGTAAAAATAGCAGAGAGACTTACGCCAGATCATAGAACATTATCCTTCAAGTCTATATTGCACTGAACACATGCAAGTTCAGAAGAGTAAAAATGGAGAACTTGAAAAGCTACATCATTCACAATCTACAGACAAAAAACATCCTATCACTTAATGTCACACCCCAATTTTCGAAAGAGAATTTTCAAAAATTTTGGCATCATCTAACTTAAAATATTAACATCCCAACCTGTTGTCAACAACAACATAACACAACAACAACAACAACATAACACAACAACAACAACAACAACAACAAAACTCAATTACAGAATAGAAATTTCCACAAGATCTATCACTGAATTAAGATTACACTTTCTTGTTTACATAATGTGCAAAACAAGAATATGAGAACAATCTCATGACTTAAATACTGTCTATTCAAAACTAATACTATACAGAGTCTGATAAAAGAAAGTAGAACCCTGCCACTACACCTCCTTCTCACCCTTGCCGATCCTCACCTGCAGGTCTAACCCCTACACCAAGAAATGGTGCACCGAGATTGTAGAATAACAAACCCGGTAAGCTAAAAAAGCCCGTATGAGTAAACTCAAAAATAACTCTACATTTAACACATCCTACATTTAACACATCCAACATACCCCAAATGAATTTTGATCAATAAGTAAAAACCACACATTAACAAGAAATGTACCCATTAGTCCCAGATATTTAGTAAATACCCCTCATGACCTACAACATAAATATGTGTACCCATGGGTCCCAGATACCATCAAGTATCTCCCATGACCTACACCGACAGACGGACTAGAGCTCTAATTCCTAACCGTAACCAATCACCCGGCCAAAGGCTTGGAACCCGGTTTGACTGTCCAATACTGACGTGTCGCGTAACCGAGGTCAAACAACTTCAATTTAATTACCCTGCAATCGTAGTAATATGGACAAGTAGGGATCGTTCTAGCCGGGGAAACCAAAGGGCGATCGAAAGAAGAGAAACCAAACAACTTATAAACAAGTATTCACATATATACATCGAAATATTGGGGGTTTAAAATTGATTAATTCTAACGAATAACTTACTGAAAATTAAACCTAAGATTATTATATACAAGTGATCAACATACTCATGCAACACGTAACACGAAAAACCATCTAAAATACATAACAACTTCATGCAAGGCCGGGCAGCAACGTTCAAATTGTCCTAGACTCTAACCAATTCCGATTCTAATTAGAGCCTTAGCGGTTATCTAATTGTTAAGACTCCTCAAGTATTTAGAACCATCTTTGCGCTTGATCCTAAACATGAATGCTAACTCATTTAAAGACACGTTGCGTAGAGATTAAACAAGAAAACACTTTAGCACACGAGTCAATCGGAAACATGATCTAAGGCATGGCGTCACTCATCCTATTAGCATGCAAACTATCAGAATTATATCCGCCCTAAGTTAATAACAAAGACCAAGACAACTTTGCGTATGAATCGATCCAAAATTATTATGGTAGATGAAACCGCACCTTAAGGACAACCATGGCCGAGGCAGCCTCAAGGATTGATTTAGATGCACGAATTCATGACAATTAATCAATTAGAAATCAAAAACACATAAGAACATGCTACTGCCCCAAAACCTAAATCATGAAATCATCATATATTCAAGAAGTTACAAATCAAAACATAGAACAATCAAAGATCACAAAGAAATCCGAAAACCATGTTTGATAAATAAAACCAAAATCGAAAAGTATATTACAATAGAATTCGAAACTAAACAGAAAATAATACAAGAAGCCATGAGAAAATCACACTTTTACAACCTCTGAAGATTCGGCAAGTGTGGGGAAAATCGGTGGAAGGATGGAGTGATTCTTGTGGTTTGTGGTGGATGGATCGGCTAAGTAATTTTCTGTATAGGGTTTGGTAGAATTTCGGCTATGTAATTGCAAGAGTAGTGATGATCTTTTTGTCCTTGAAGTCGTGCTTTATATAGAGGAAAAACCCTAGAGAAGTCGGCCACAAACCCTAAACCAAGTTGGTTTAGGATTCCTAGTTCTTCTCAATTTCGGCAGAATGACCTCCGTCTAATGATTACGTCATAACTCCCTCTAGAAAACAGATATTGAGGTGATTCCAATTGATTTGGAAACTAGACTCCTGTAGCTTTCTATCCATATTTAGCACGTTTTCTGATTCATTGTGAGCTGTCCTGGAGAGTCCGTTGAAGTTGACAGACGTGCACAGGAATTCTCCCGATTTAATTCGGATTTTCAAAGCTTGGATATTCTTGAAATTCTGCCGAATTTAGATCTTCTTCTCCATATTGGACTTGGTTTGGACCTCTCCTTCATGGACTAGGCTTCGTGGATCAGCTGCTTTGCTTCCCTAGGTCCATCAAGAACACTCCTCTCGGCACTCTTCTACATGTCACCTAAGTATCAGAGAAGTTAAATCAATTTGTGACAATGTAAAAGCTTTATAGAATCATAAGAACATCTCTAAGACTCCACAAATCAGCTTTTGACAATTTTCTATATCAATCATCTATGTTTAACACGTTTTACGCATAACTCTACCAAAAACTTTCGACTCTACATTATGACTCTATTCTACAACAATAAGAGATAATCAAAGTACAAATGGAGGTAATAACATATTAAGAATGTCGCATTTTATGCTCCTATCAAATACCAAATAAATAAATAAAATAATAAATAGTATCATAACTGTAACCAATCACCTAATTAAAGGCTTGGAACCCGGTCATCTATTCAATAGTCATCGTATCACAACATCATTATCAACATCACAAGATTTACATCATAAAATTATATTCTTCACAAGGATATAATTATATGAACAATATAAATTAATCCAATAAAATAACTACTCCCAATTTAATAAAATCATGATCATACGAGCCTTAGAATAACACATAAGAAAACTTGTTTTATCTTACCTATGAGCCGTTGACGATCAAGCTCATATATTTTTTAAAACTGATGATAGCAAAATATTTAAATCACATCCTAATCATTATCCTCCTCAAATGACCATAATTAAACTAGGTTCAAAAGTGAAACTTGGTGAAGTTTACTCACCTAAAATAATCCTGCTGCGATCTTCCGCAACACAAGAGCCAAGGAACCCAACAACTCACAAAACACCTAAAAATATACAATTAAAAACCTTAGTAAAAACACCACAAGGATTTAAAATACCCTTAACTTAAAGGTTGCCCCAAAGAAGGGCAATCCTTCCTCCAAGACCTCCCAAGGTCATCGGACACTCGACAACAACCACACTACCTCCAAGACCAAATTTTCTAAGTTTCCGACCTAACAAACACCTAGAAACAACTTAGCACCTACAATGCAAAACCTAATCAAAACTCAATCTTCACACACCAACAACACACTAACATCAACAAGGACTAGCAAACACAGCAACAAGGCCTCTACCCTGCCCGGATGCGCTCCCATGCGCCGTCACAGGCGGCTGCGAGTGAGCCTCAAACGCCACCACCAACCTCAAAATCTACAAAAACTCCCAACAACAACCTTAAAGAGCACAGTAAAAGGAACACTTTTTATACCTGAGGCTAAGCTCGGTTCAGCCTTGAACCACTCCCGATAGCCACCGCAAACTCTGCCCCCAAATTTGCAAGCTAGCACTCCAAATCTCAAACTTGGATCACAAGAGGAGCATAAACAACTCTAGAGGAAGGGAGAGGACGAGACTCACCCAACTTTGGCCTAAACAAGCTGTCAGAACTACGAAATTCCGGCAAGACCGCCACAGCTCCTCTGCCTGGGGGCGGCGGCGTCTAGGCAGCGAGGCGGTGAGTGGCGCTGCCCTAGGAAGGAAGAGAAGGTCAGCGTGCACCGAACAAGACCGACGGCGGTCGGAACAACAGCCGAACAGCCGACCTATGCTTCAACGAACCGCGTGGAGCTTCTCCGGACAAAGGCTTGTCTCCGGCCTGTGACGTTGTAGATGGAAGAGGGTGACCGAGCGAGTCGAACTAAACCAACGGCGACCTACTCGGCGGCGAGACGGTGGGCTTCCGATCGGCAGGAAATCCGGGCGTCCGTGAGGCGTCGGGTGCTCAGGATAGGAGAGAGAGAGAGCTGTACGGGTTTTAGTGAAAAATAGGTTTCCATAGATTAAAAATCCCCAACTTTCCTATTATACACTTTCCAAACCCGGCAACTAACTTCCTCTGACCACAACTTCTTCATCCGACGTCTGTTTCATGCGTGTCGCATGTCTACGAACTCGTATTGACGAGCTCTACAACTTTCGTGAAGGAAGTTTTCAAAGATAACTTACGGAAAGTAAAGTCAACTTTTTGGTCTTTTAACGTCAAAGCACCTTGAAATAAACTCCAAACTTCCACTTCGCATAAACCAATAAGAATTTCCATAAATTTTCCTTCATTAAAATGGGAATAATACAAGGAAAATGGTATGAAAATCTAGGGTATTACATTTAACCATATCAAAGAAACAGTATAAAATGTTAACTACATGTATTAGTTGCTCTTGGTACTATTACAATACATATACAGTATACTCCATGAGGATGTATATATATACCTGGAGTGTGGAAGAATCATCCATTAATAGTGTAGTAGCATTGTCATGTACATTTGTTCCTCTACTTCATGATAAGCTTTGCAAGATTTTCCTTGACCATTTACTCTAATGTCGTTGCAAGCCTCCTTTAATAGAAATCTTCTTGTATTCATTCAGCAAACCGAAAGCTAGAAACTCAAATAGAAATAACAAAACTATCAGCTACTAGTTTGGGTTCTATTGCAAATATATAATCTGTAACTTACAGCGAACCATCTTCTTCCTTAATTGTTATGATGCATGTAATATCAAGGTTACTTTTTGACGCCTTATGCAGCTATTGGATCCTTTGCAGTCAAAGTTTGACATAACCATATGAAACTTTTCTTGGGTTTTTGAACCTGCAACCTGCCCTGCCTTTGCCACCTTGCTAAAATCACCATTGAACCATGCTGCTTCGGTATACCTGCTTGTTTTGACAGTTGATCCTGTATTCATAGAAAAAAAAAACTTTATTCATAGCAATTCAGGTGTGAGCAAAGCTAGAGACATTTTAACAAATTGCATGTAATGCATGCTAAAAGTAAAGTTGACAATGACACCATCCAAACTCTGAAGTTGAGCTCAAAACTCAAAGTTGTTACCAAGTAATCAACTACTGTAGAAGCAATGTGAGCTGAACTCAGGCGACAAAGTAAACTGAACTCAGGTTAGAGATGTGTATATAAAACTCATGTAAACTCAATATAGTCATTCAAACTCACCAATTAAGCCAAAATATCCCTACGAAGTTAAGAGACTAACAAATATATCAGTTATGGAGGGTCATTTGATGACATACACAAGTCCTCTGGTAAGAAATGATCCTATCATTTTGTATACCTAACAATAGAAAAAGAAAAGAAGTTAATCAACCAACGAGTCAAATCAACAATATGGAAAAGTAACAATCACTACTAGAAAAAGGTTCTAAAGTGACGAAATAATTATAATTCGTCACCTAATAGAACACTTTAGTGACGAAATAATTATAATTCGTCACCTAATAGAACACTTTAGTGACGAAACCAGTCTCGTCACCTCAGTACAGGTTTTCGTCATCTAAGTCAGCTAAGGTACGAAATGTTATTTCGTGACTACGTTCGTCACCTTAGAGCTAACTTAGGTGACGAAAATATCTTTCGTCATGTAAGTTAGCTCTAAGGTGACGAAATAGATTTTCGTCACAAAAGTGTTCTCTCTTAGGTGACGAAATGTATTGTCGTCACCAAAGTTTTTAGCACTTAGGTGACGAAAATACGTTTCGTCATTTAAGTGGTAGGGTACATGACGAATTAAATTTTCGTCACCAAAGCTTGTAGCACTTAGGTGACGAAGATAGATTTCGTCATGTTAGTGATAGGTTAGGTGACGAAACATTTTTTCGTCACAAAATGTTTCTCTCTTAGGTGACGAAAATCTATTTCGTCGTGTAACAGGTTACTCTGGTGACGAAAATATTTTATTCGTCACCTTATTGGACTTACTTTTATAACACTCTGCTATGATTCCAGATCTACATCTCTCATTTCAAAACACTCAATTATCTCTCTCTCAAAATTTGCTGGATATTTTCAATACCCGGTGTGAAGCCCTTCAAATCCGTTCTCTGAAACCTTAATTTGTCTACCTATGCTGTCAGGACCCACCCCGAATTTCACCTTGAAACCCGAGGTAAGTCCTGCGGGGACCACCTCCAAGGAAAATTTACCAATAAGCAAACCTTCCTTGAAAATGGACAACCCTAACCTAGAAAACTAAAGTGTTACTTTCTTAAAAAAATAATGAGCATCCTCCAAATCAACCCACAATTATACGAAAGTGAGTAAAAAATTACAAACTTCGTATATTCTAAAATACAACAAAAGTCTAAGCACACCACCAGAAACATTATACGATAAATCCCAAAGAGTATTCAGAGCTACTATACACTAGAGGAGCAGGAAAATACTCTAGTAGGTTAAACAGGTAACCTACTGGTGAAATGTGGCTGAGAAATGGGTAACTATGCCTCGTCGTCTCCTACTCGTACTAACTCGAACTCTGCAGACTAGGCATTTTAAAACGAAGAGCCCAGGGGAAAAACATTCGCAATAATTAGAGTGAGTGGACAAAAATAAATAAATAAAATATTTATTAACATTTATGCTTTCCCAATTTAATTTCCAAGAAAACAAATGAATGTCTTAAACGATAATTCTCTTATCGTTATAAATATCGAGCCTCTACTGCTCAAAACTATATATATCAAATTACAGCCTCTCAGGGTAAAATATATATATATCAAAATACAGCCTCTCAGGCTAAAATATATATACATATATATATTTACACTCGCCCAAACTCCCTATATAAATTAATAATAATCTATATAGGGCTACTACGCTCGCGTTCAACGATCACGTCACGCCTTAATGCGGTGATACACTACGCCATTAAGGTGGATAGACGGGTGTATAAATATGTGCCCATACCCCTTATATGAATTAAACACTCATATAAGGCTACTACGCTTGCGTCCAACGCTCACGTCACACCATAATGCAGTTATATACTATGTCATTAAGGTGGACATACACATATCGTTAGCTAGCATTCATATACATACTCTCCTTAAAAATATATTATAATTTACCGAAAATCCCATTTTCGGTAACTCACCACAATGAGTAAAATCGTCAAATAAAAATGACGTCAAATGATCCAACCAAATAAACAATTGCATGCACATTATTTAAACCAAAAGTTCACTCACAAGTTAGGCCTAAGCCTGAAGTCGGTCTGAAGCCTCTTCTGCTCGAGCTTCCTCATGTCTTGATCCAAGAACATAATTAAATCCTCAACTATATACCAACGCTTATAAAAATAGGCAAAATTAAATGTGGCTTTATCTACTCTCATTCTTGCCCAACTTTGCAAATCTTAAAAATTGATACCGTCCAAACTTCACCACAAATATCGGCGGTCTTAAATCCACCTTCTACGGCCGAAACAATAATAATCTAACGGCCGGATTCTATCCAAATTAATGGCTAAAATACCAAACTTCGAAAAATCCCAAACCTATTCAAAATTCCTCCAAAAATTCCTAAATTCACATCATTAACATCCTCTTAATATTCCACATCAAAAACTACAAAATTTCCCAAAACAGCAGCGGCCGGCGGCCGACTCCGGCGACCTGCAATAGCTACCAAATTTTAACAGCATCTTCCTTTCAATCTCCTCTACAACTTTCCTAACTAGCACAAACACCAATTCCAAGCCTAACTATGTCAATCGAACGAAAACACCTAAAAAGCCCTAGATTTTCCTTTACCGATTTCTCCTTACCTAGCTCAAGAGGGAGGGAGTCCTTTGGAGGGGTTGTTGCACGGGAGGAGAGCTTCCTTTTGAGCCTAGCAGATCCGGCTATGGTGGCTGGAGGAGAGAGTTCCGGCGACGGGAAGATCTGGGCAGTCGGAACTTTCGGGCTCGGCTGCGGCTTCTCGGCGGCGCTAGGGGCTCGGTCACCTACCCAGAAATGAAGAGGAGAGGATGGTGGTTCGAACGGGACCGGCGCGGCGGCGAACGATGGCCGGACGGCAGCGGACGGCGGCCGGAAAGTCTCGGCAGCGGGAGGAGAAAATCGGGAGGGAGGAGAGAGAATCGGGAGGGAGGAGAAATATTTTTGGGCCTTTTGACCAAAAAATGGCCCGGTCCAACTTAATAAACAAAACCTAACTCCAAAATTTAACACCCCAAAATAATACCCCAATAAAACTTACATTTTTAATTGATAACTTTTCCATGCTAACTTCGATTTTAACGCATAGCATGTCTACGAACTCGTAATAACATCCTCTACGACTTTCATGAAGAAAGTTTTCCCAAATTCTATACGGAAGAAAAAGTCAACTTTGGAGTCTTAAATAGTAAACGGTTACTTAAAACCGTAAAATAACTTAAGAACCGGGGCGTGACAATTCTCCCCTCCTTATAAAAATTTCGTCCCCGAAATTAACATAACTGTCAAACAAAAAGGTAGGGATACTGCTGCCTTATTTGTTCCTCTGATTCCCAAGTAGCTTCCTCTACTTGATGACTTCTCCAAAGCACCTAGACAAGTGGAATTGTCTTGTTCCTCAGTACTTGCTCCTTTCGGTCAAGAATCTGTACCGGTTCCTCTTCATAGGTCAAATCTCTCGTCAAACTAATTGGCTGCTCTTGCAACACATGAGAGAGATCATCCATATACTTGCAAAGCATGGATACATGAAACACATTATGTATCCTGGACAATTCTGAAGGTAAAAGTAACCGATAGGCAAGTGAGCCAACTCGCTCTATTATCTCATAAGGCCCAATATACCTCGGACTAAGCTTCCCACGCTTACCAAAACGTATTATCCCTTTCCAAGGAGATAATTTCAAAAACACCCAATCACCAACTTGAAACTCAAGGTCTTTCCTGTGGACATCTGCATAACTCTTCTGCCTACTTTGAGCGGCCTTGAGTCTATCTCTGACCACTTTAATCTTCTCAGGACCACAAAGTTCTTTTTCTCCTACTTCATTCCAACATAGAGGTGTACGACACTGTTTCCCATAAAGTGCCTCAAAGGGAGCCATACCAATACTAGAATGGTAGCTGTTATTATAAGCAAACTCCATCAAAGATAGGTTCTTATCCTAACTCCCCCTGAACTGCAAGGCACAAGATCTCAACATATCCTCCAAAGTCTGAATAGTCCTCTTTGATTGCCCATCAGTCTGAGGATGAAAAGCAGTGCTAAAGTGTAGTCGGGTACCTAAAGCTGTCTGAAGAGCTCTCCAAAATTTAGAAGCAAATCTAGGATCCCGATCCGACACTATCGATTTAGGTACACCATGAAGTCTCACGATCTCATTCACATAAAGCTCCTGCAATTTATCCAGTGTATACTTCTTTCCCACCGGTAAGAAATATGCAGATTTGGTGAGTCTATCCACAATCACCCAAATACCGTCATGCCCCTCACGGGTACGAGGTAAACTGAAAACAAAATCCTTGGTGATGTGGTCCCACTTCCACACTGGAATAGGCAACGGCTCAAGCAATCCTGAAGGTTTCTGCCTTTCAGCTTTCACTTGCTGACAAATCAAACACCTACTTACAAAAGCTGCCATTTCCCTCTTCATGTTTGGCCACCAATAATAATCTTTCAAAGTCCGATACATTTTAGTACTACCCGGATGAGCAGCATATGTAGAACATTGAGCTTCCTCCATTATCTCTATCTTTAAGTCTTCATTTCTCTTTGGAACACAAAGTCTATTTTTGAACAATAAAGTTCCATCTCTTCTTACCGAAAAATCTACGGCGGCTCCATTCGCTGCTCTTTCAATCAACTGAACAATGGAAGGATCATGATACTGCGCTTGCCGCACTTTATCAACTAAAACTGGCCTCACATGCAAACTAGCTACCAATGCACCCACTTCATCCACCGCTAAATCCACCCCAGTAGCTCGCAACTCAAAAAGAAGTGGAACTCTAACCATCCCCAGGTGAGACAAAGATATGGTGGGATTTCGACTAAGAGCGTCAGCTACCACATTAGCTTTTCCAGGATGATACTCAATAGTGCAATCATAATCATTGATTAATTCCATCCACCTTCTCTGCCTCATATTTAACTCTTTTTGAGTGAACACATACCGAAGACTCTTGTGATTGGTAAAAATCTGACACTTGGCTCCATAAAGATAGTGTCTCCACAACTTGAGAGTAAAAACTACTGCTGCAAGCTCTAAATCATGAGTGGGATAATTCACCTCATGCTGCTTCAATTGCCTAGAAGCCTAGGCAATAACTCGATCATGCTCCATCAATACCCCGCCTAAACCTCGTTTAGAAGCATCACAATAAACCACATATTTCCCACTATCATCCAGAAGTGCTAAAACAGGAGCACTAGTTAGGCGATTCTTTAATTCTTGACAACTTTGTTCACACTGATTTGACCATTCAAATTTAACTCCCTTCTTGGTCAATCTTGTAAGTGGAGCAGCAATCTTAGAAAAGTCTTGCACAAAACGTCGATAATAGCCTGCTAATCCCAAGAAACTAGGAATCTTCGTCATAGTGGTGGGTCTTCTCCAATTTGACACTGCTTCCACCTTTTGGGGATCCACACTAACACCTTCAGCCGAAATTACATGACCCAAGAATCCCACTTTATCCAGCCAAAATTCACACTTGCTGAACTTGGCATACAACTGAGCATTTCTCATAGTCCGCAATATCATTCTTAGATGTTTGGCATGCTCCTTTTTACTTCTTGAGTAAACCAAAATATCATCTATGAATACGATCACGAAGCGGTCAAGATATGGACTAAACACCCTATTCATGAGATCCATGAACGCAGCAGGTGCATTAGTAAGTCCAAAAAGGCATCACTACAAACTCATAATGACCATAGCGTGATCGAAAAGCAGTCTTGGCTATGTCATTCTCTCGGATCCGCAACTGATGATAACCAGATCTCAAGTCAATTTTTGAGAAAACAGAAGCACCCTTTAACTAATTAAATAAATCATCAATACGGGGTAACGGATATTTATTCTTCACCGTGACTTGATTTAGCTTCCTATAATCAAGGCATAGTCTCATGGTACCATCTTTCTTCTTAACAAACAACACCGGAGCACCCCATGGAGACTTGCTAGGCCGAATAAAACCCTTATCGACCAACTCATGCAGTTGAGTCTTCAACTCCTTCAATTCTGCTGGAGCCATTCTGTAAGGTGTCTGTGAGATAGGCATAGTTTCGGGAAGTAACTTGATAGAAAAATCTATCTCCCTTACAGGAGGCAAACCAGGCAACTCCTCGGGAAAAACATCTGGAAACTCCCTTACTACAGGAATATCCTCTACTCCCAACACTCCCATACTTGTATCCAAAATGCGAGCTAAGTATGCCTGACAGCCTTTATTTAACAATTTGCTAGCAGTAATAGCTGATATCAAGCAACTCGAGATAACATCTCTTTCTCCTTGAAATGCAACTTCAAATCCATCTGGACTTCGAAGCACCACTTCTTTTCGGAAACAATCTACCATAGCTCTATAAGCCTCTAAAAAGTCTATTCCTAAGATCACATCAAATTCCACAATATCTAAAGGGATTAGATCCGCCTTAAACTTAGTCCCTTCCACCAATACTTCACAACCACTAAACACCCAATTTATTCTCATCACATCACCGGATGGTAAAAACACATGCCACTCTCCTGGAAGAGGCGATGATGGCACATTGGCATAGAGGGTAAATCCACTAGACATAAATGAATGCGTGGCTCCGGGATCAATTAAAATAAAAGCTGGCTGACCAAAAATTAATAACGTACCAATGATGACATCTGGAGAAGTACGACCCTCTTGCTGAGTCATAGCATGAAGTCTGGCACGAGTCATGGGACGTCCACGTTGACCACTACCCTGCTGAGAGCCACCTCTGGCTGCTAAACTGCCATGAGTACCAATACTAGAGCCTCTGGTTGCAGACTGACCTGCTGGCTGAGTAGGAGTAGGGGTGGTTCTCTGAGCCAATAAAGGACAATCTCTCTTGAAATGGTCCAGACTACCACACTTAAAGCACCCAGAAAACTACTACTGACGACCAAAAGAAAAAGTCTGACCACCCGATGTCCCACCCTGGAAACTGCCACCAGAACCAAACTGACCAGTCTGTTGCCTACCCAACTGGCTCCGGAAAGGTCTCCTGTTACGTCCTCTAGCCCTGAACCGAGAACTAGAACTTGATCCACCACTACTGCCACAAGACTAACAGAACTATCACACATACCCAATAACACATAGCATCCAAAGCATAAAATGCTAGTGAATCCGCTGCGGTTGGATCACCACTCTATAGGAACTACGTGCTTCTTAGGCAAATATGGTAGTACCAAGGAGGTAGGAAATGAAACCTAAAGCTCTGATACCAACTGTCAAGACCCATCCCGAATTTCACCCCGAAACCCGAGGTAAGTCCTGCGGGGACCACCTCCATGGAAAATTTACTGATAAGCAAACCTCCCTTGAAAATGGACAACCCTAACCTAGAAAACTAAAATGTTACTTTCTTAAATAAGTTTGAGCATCCTCCAAATCAACCCACAATTATACGAAGTTTGTAATTATATACTCACTTTCGTATAATTGTGGGTTGATTTGGAGGATGCTCAAACTTATTTAAGAAAGTAACACTTTAGTTTTCTAGGTTAGGGTTGTCCATTTTCAAGGGAGGTTTGCTTATCAGTAAATTTTCCTTGGAGGTGGTCTCCGCAGGACTTACCTCGGGTTTCGGAGTGAAATTCGGGGTGGGTCTTGACATATTCATTGATTTATAGTTTGGTATAATCTCTTTCTCTCTCTTTCTCCACCATATTTTTTTCATGTTTTCCGATGAGTTTTCCGGCGAAGATTCCTGTCACAAGCATGTTGTTAATATTGTTGGGTGATGATTAATAATGCTGATTGATATATATATATGTTGATTCTTAAGTTAGTTATTTTAATTTGTGTATTGATTAGAGTTAATTAGTTTAATTTGTTGATTATATATATGCATGCTTTACTATTATGTTAGGGATATATGTAAATATACTTAACTGTTTGGTTTTGTGAAAATTATTTGTGCATTCAAATGATTATATATGTTGTGTTTATTTTGTGATCATCAAATGTAAGAATATAAGATTATATTCTTTCATTTACCTAAATTTGAATCTTAGAAATCCCGTTTGAGAATCATCTTGTCACAACTGTGTTTGACAAAATGATTCTTGAATTGTCCCATTTTTGGACAGTTTAGGAGAACATGATTTTGTTATGTAGTTTGTTGTTCTTGTCTTTTCGTTTTCGGTTGTGGGTATATGTTTCGACACTGTCTCTCGTTACCGTTCCTCAAGTGCATACTAGGTATAGTTATTTATGCACTAGAGGGACTGTAGGGAGATGCTGCCGAAATTTTCTTACATCGAAATCGAAAAGACAAGAATTTCAAACTTAGAAACAAAATTGTGTTCTCCTGAATGGGATTAGGACCCCAACCGGAGGCGTAAGGTGAAGATCAAGCGATCGAATACATGTTTTTGTTGTTGTGTTTTTTGAACTACTGTACTATTGCTTATTTGTTGTTTATATGACAGGACATGGACAAGAGATGGATGCATTACGACCGGGGGAACCCTGAATACCAACAAGGAATTCTAGATTTTTTGTTATTTGTATTTGAACATGCTGATGACAGAACTGTACACAGGTGTCCGTGTGTTGAATGTCATAATACTAAGTGGAAGACGATTTATGAAATCCACGAACACCTGAATACAAGACGTATTATGCGTAGTTATACTGCATGGAGTCTACACGGTGAAACATTAGATAATGAACCTACCTTGGAAGAAATCCGAGCGGGACACTTTCAGCATGCTGGCTCATCCAGCAGTAGTTTCGACCCTTATGTGGATCCTTCTATGAACATTATACATGATGCTTTTCCTTCATTTGCTACAAGACACGAGGAATAGGTTGTTTACGATACCACTGATGCAGACCATGCTTTTTCAAATGTTGACAATGATGATTACGATAAGTATAACAGACTGCTTGCTAAAGCACAGACCCCATTGTACCCTAGGTGTAATGTAACTGTCTTGGGTGCCATCATTGAACAGATTAAAACCAAAGTTGATAGCAATTGGTCGAATGTGTCGTTTCACCGTAACTTGGTGAATATGAAGAAATTGCTTCCTCCAGAAAACAACTTTCCCCACAGCTTTGATAAGGTACAGAGTATGTTGAAAGATCTTGGCCTCGGTTATGAGAATATCGACGCATGCAAGAATAACTATGTTTTGTTTTATGGAGTCGTCAACAAAGACCTAGATTACTATCTAGTGTGCAAAGCGTCGAGGTGGAAGTCATCATCTTCTTCATCTAAGAAGAAAAGGATTCCAAAGAAGGTGCTTCGTTATTTCCCATTGATTCCTAGGTTGAAGCGTATGTACATGTCTTCACACACTTCAGAAAAGATGAGATGGCACGGGGTAACGAGGAAAAATGATGACACTCTCAGACACCCCGCAGATGGGGAGGCTTGGAAATCATTTGACAGATCATTTCCTGATTTTGCAGCAGACATTCGAAATGTAAGACTTGGACTTGCAACAAACGGGTTCAATCCTACCGGAAACATGAATTTGTCTTAGTATTTGGCCTGTTATTGTTGTGGTGTACAACCTACCTCCATGGATGTGTATGAAGAAGGAATTTAGTATGCTGACTTTGTTAATTCCAGGTCGTTATTCTCCAGGAAAATGTCTTGATGTGTACATGAGACCATTGATTGATGAGTTAAATGAATTATGGGAAAATGGCGTCCCTACTTTTGACTGGTATAGTCAAACTTCATTCAGGATGAAAGCAGCAGTGGTTTGGACCATTAGTGATTTTCCTGGATACGGGATGTTGTCGTCTCAAACCACTAAAGGTTAGAAGGCTTGTCCAATATGCTTAGGAGACCTAAATGCTGGTTGGCATGCTGGAAAGGTATGTTACTTGAAGAGTCGTACAGGGCTTCCGGAAGATCATCCATGGCGATTTGATGCGGCTTCATTCAATGGGAAGCAAGAGTTTGGTTTAAAACCCCAAGAGCGGTCTGGTGAGTGGATTTTGGACATGTTGAACTCTTTTAATTTCGGACGTCTTAACAGTGATCCTCACGTGTTAGCTCGGAATCCAAAACGTCCTTCTAGATTAGAGAACTGGACGCACAAGAGTATATTTTTTGAATTGCCTTACTGGAAGAAATTGAGAATAAGGCACTGCCTTGATGTCATGCATATAGAGAAGAATGTTTGTGACAACATTGTGGGAACAGTTTTAAGGTTTAAAGATAAGACTAAGGACACTGTGAAGGCGCGCAAAGATCTTCAACTCATGAACATACGCCCTCACTTGTGGCTAACAGCGTCGGGGTCAATGCCTCTTGCACATTACAGGATTAATCCGGCTAATGAGAAAAAAGTTTTCAAATGGTTTGAAGCTATTAAGTATCCTCATGGTTATGCACGAAATATATCTCGATGTGTAAAAGTGGGGGAGAATAAGCTATTTGGATTAAAGACTCATGACTGTCATATCATGCTACAACGTCTTTTTCCAGTGGTAATTCGACCATATTTGTGTCCTGATGTGGTAGAGCCGTTAGTAGCAGTGTCTAGATTCTTTCAGAAGTTATGTGCTAGAGAGCTAAAGAAGTCAGATGTCCTTGAATTAAAAGAGGACATTATCTACATCATGTGCAAGTTGGAGCGAATTTTCCCGTCTGCTTTCTTCGACATCATGATTCACCTCATGATCCACCTACCAGAACAAGCGCTGCTTACTGGTCCAGTACACTATACCTGGATGTTCCCACAAGAAAGGTACATTGCACACTTTTATCGCCAGTTTACATTTACATTTATTGTTTGCATAATAATAACAATGTAATTTTTAGACAACTTGAGGAGTACAAAAAATATGTCGGCAACAGAGGAAAACCAGAATGGTCAATAGCGAACGCATACCTCTTAAATGAGTGTGTAACTTATTGCGATTTATATCATAGTAACACAACCGAGGCGGAGTCATCCACAAGCGTCTTCAATCTTTCAGTTGTTTCAGAAGTTGTACGTTCATTTGGTAACTTACCAAATTCGTACAAGTTAACAAAAGCTGAGCTCCGTGAAGCTCATTGGTGCGTGCTTGACCACAGCTCTGAGGTTGACTACTACAAAAAGAAACATTTCGAAAAAATCACAGCAAGACAACCATATATAGCTAAAGAGATGCACAATAGAATTTTTCCTGATTACTTTCTTAATTGGGTAAGTTCAATCTCCGTTTTATTATTTATTGGCGATATTGTTTACATAGTCCCATGACTTATGAGTTATTCATTATTTCTTTTTCAGATGGAAGAACTCCTACGAGAGAACAACACTGATTACTCACAGGAGTTGCACAATTTGGCATGTAAGCCGCAACATCACAGTGTACATGGGGGGTGTTTTGTTAACGGTGTTAAGTTTGTGACGTTCTACCGGGATGAAGACCAAGTCACTCAAAACTATGGGGTCATGGTAGAGGGGGATGAAATTTGCTACTACGGGATCATGCTCTCCGTTGTCAAATTATTATATGGAGCTGATATGCCAGTTGTGTTGTTCAAGTGTAAATGGTTCAACACTGACCCAAGTTTATCGAGGAGTACGAAGATGGATCATGGATTTTTATCAGTGAATACATCCACAAGCTGGTATGAGAGTGAGCCGTTTATTCTTGCCACCATGGCAAAACAAGTGTTTTATCTTGATGATCCGAAAGAGGGTGGGGATTGGAAAGTGGTAAATGTGACGTCTCACCGAAACATATGGAGTGCATCTACGCTTGAAGGGGATGCAAAAGGAGCATGTGATGAAGAAGAGGCTCCAGAACCATATCAAGAAGAATTAAGCAGTTATATTCCAGATACACAGACTATTCGCATCAACAATGACCCCGACTACGTACACGGGAATGCGTTCATTACAATTCCTGGATCTCAAGTCCCACATGTTGGCAATGAGGAGGATGAAGATGAGAACGAAGATGGGAGCTGCATTATGAGGATGATGAAGAGGAAGACGAAGAAGACGATGATACAGAGGATGATGATTATGATGTCAACGACGTCTGACTTATATATGTTAATTTCCTAGTTATGTTAATTTCCTGGTTGAATTCAAACTTCAATTTCTTTTAATATATGAGTGGTACAGTATTTTTAATATGACATAAACTGCTAATTATGAGTGTGTAATACTTTAAATTTCTCTTTAATTTATAATTTCTTTAACGACATTTATATTGTCACATGTATTTTTTAGGAAAAAAAGAAAAAACCTTGTATCAAAACTATTTCTTTTTAGGAAATGTAATTATTTCCAAAACTTCTATGAAAACCTTTTCTTTTTAGGTTTCCGTCAGCTAAGTCCCAAAATTTAAAAATGGTAGAAAGAAATTTGGTTCACTTAGATGACGAAAATTCATGGTTTCGTCACCTAACTGCTTAATATTTGGCGGGTCGAACTTCCGCCAATTTTTTGGGCCAAATTTTATATCTCACTTAAGTGACGAAATAGTCACATTCGTGGGCTTAGTTTGTATTAGTAAACCCAAATCAAGTCATATACTGGATCAGTCTTGCTTTGAATCCCTAAATCGACCTCGCCTCCCATGATTCACCTCGCCGTCTCCTCCCTAAATCGACGTCACCTCCGAGGTACCATCTCCTCCCTTGCTCCGTAACTTACCAATCAGCCTCTCCCGCCCCCGCATCGCCATCTCCTCCCCCACATCGCCTTCTGCAGTGAATACATCGACGTCGCCTCCACATCGTCGTCTCCCATATTGACGCCGCCTCCACATCGCCGTCTCCTCTCCTGCGCCCACATATTAAGTATCCTCTCCCGCGCCCACATCGCCGTCTTCTACCGCGACCACAAGCTCCATCCACATCCACTATGCCGCCGACCAGTGCGAAGAGGAAGAGACAAGAGGAACAATCTCAGCGACTGATGCAAGAGGTAGCCCAGCAATATCGACGCCCCACAGAGGTCCCCTCGCGGCCTATGGCGCCGCTGTCAAGTTCGGCACCTCCTCTCCCTCCACCACTGCCCGTCGTCGACGAACATTCCCCAGCATCGGGTCATCGGACAAAGATCAGCGTTCGGCGCAAACCGCGTCCTGAAGGAGGTAATTTTCCTTTCCGTACTCATCTGTCTCTTAACAATTTGATTTGAGATGGTGCGTGTAGGAACTTTCATAATGTTCTTTTCTTCTTTTGAAACTAGTGTTTTAGCATATTCTATAATGTTCTCCTGTAATGTTGAGGGTCATGTTCTAATTTGTGATGATCAGCAGATTTGTGTATGTTAGACTGAATGTGTATGTTGGACTGAACGAAAATTGCGTTCTCTTTGGACTGAATGTATGTTGTTTCTCCTGCTTCTGTAAACGTATGTACGTTTCTTCCAAGTACTTGTGTATAGTGACCAAAAGGTAGTCATGCTTGTGCTTCGTTATTGTGATATTTGTGTATACTTGTTTCTCCTGCTTCTGCTTCGTTATTGTGATTGATGCGTGTTATATGATTAGTTTAGTTTGATCCTTTATTATTCATCGATCTGGCTCTTACCCTAGTCTCGTAATTGACCGGCATAGGTAGTCCTATCATTGAGGTCGATCTCTTAGATGGCTTACTGAATATATCAAAACTGTTTCACTTCACCAATTCCTAAACTTACTTGATGTTTTGCTTTTGACTGGTGCTTGTGTTTGGCCATCCTTTTTATTTGGTTATTTTGACATGTGGTAATGGGCTTCTTTCTTATATCAAAACTGTTTCACTTCACCAATTCTTAAAATTTTTGCAGATTGCAGCTTTGTTTGTCCCCATATGGCTTTGGATGCATTTGTTAAATAAATTTTGGGTATAGTAAATTTTGAGTGATGAGTAGTTTTAATATGAAACGTATTTTAACTCTGTGTGTTGCAGCTACTGACCCTCCTATTGCCCTAATATGAATGATTATGTGTTGCTAGTATGGTATGTCTCATCCAAGTTGATTAATTTTATCTTTATTAATTTTTCGCAGCACCTCCCCCTAAAACCAAGACAGGGGTGGTGAAAGGCTTAAAAGCGGAGGAGATAGTCAAGAGGACTGGACAAAAGATTAAAGTAACTTGGGATGATTTCTGCCACGGTCCGAAGAGTAAAGAGTTAAGCAGCATGTTGACATACGATGTCGGCCACATTATACGAGATGATATTTCCATGGTGGCTCCAACTTGCGGTGAGACTACCGATGATGAGCAAAAGAAGCTGCCCACTAAACTCTTTGTAAGGAATTTTTCTGCTGTTCATATGTTCACTTAGTGCTTAATTAGTTGCAGAATTATGAGATAAATAATGTTGTTTATTTTTTAACAGATCTTTTATGAGTTTGATGTTGATGATAAGCTCATGTGGAAGTGGTTGGAAGACAAGGCTAAAAATGTATACAAAAATTGGAAATGCACTATAAATACAATTAGGAAGGAAAACTCGGGGAAGATCCCAAAAGAGTTTGAACACAGGCTGGACGAGTGGAACTGGCTCGTCAAACACTTTGAGTCTGAGGAATTCATGGTATATTACTTGCTAGTATGTTTCCTCAAGTCTTTAATTTTATGAATGACTGGTATATTACTTGCTAGTATGAATGATTCTGTGTTGCTAGTATGTTTCCTCAAGTCTTTAATTTTATAGTAACATATGAGCTTTTATGTTTTGTCAAGTCTTAATATGATGAAATTGCAGCGAAGATCAACTACAAACAAGAGTAACCGGGACAAGAAGACGTTGCACCACCACACCGGGTCTAGGGCTTTCATCTACAATGCGAAGGAATTGAAGGACAAGGGTGAACACCTCCATTTCATTAAAACTTATTCACAGGCGTATGACGTAGCTCACAACCTCAAAGCAGCTGAAAATGAAGTAAGTGGTTTAGTTAAAGTCATAAGGACATTCATATATATCTTTGTTAATAATGTTCATACACTTTCAAATGCTTTATCAATGTTTAGTATCTAGGTCCCTGCCTTTGCATTTTTCTGGGTCCCTGCCTTTGCTTTATCACTTTCAAATACATATACAAAAGTAATACTTTAATTATAGAAAGAATAATATTTGCATCCTAATTCACTTAACATAGGATAGAATATTGTTTCCTTCATTTGCTCACTGTCTTTGCATTTTTCTTGGTCTCTTTGCTGGAAGCCAACTTATTCTAGATGGGTTAATAATGCTATGAGAGATGGGTTAATATGATTAAAGACTTTCAACAATTTTATATATTATTGCCCTCAAAACTATATTCTCCATATTAATTGTTTTTGTAAAACATATACTTCTTTTCTTAGGCCTTACTGATGAAGAAGGTTGATGAGATCCGTGACAATGTGAGGAAGGAAAACCCAGGCATTCTGGAAGAAGATATTGATGTTCATTTTGACGAACAAACTCAGGTAATCGTGTTTGAAAAAACATTTGGACATAGAAACATGAAGGAGATTCGGGGTATGGGACTAGTAGGCAGTTATGGTTTGAGCCAAGGGCCCGATAGGAGCTGCAGTTCACGTTCCCAGCGAGCTGCACTTGTTGATATTGCTGTGGAGGAAGCCCAAAAGGCCAAGGAGGAAGCCCGGAAAGCCAATGAGGAAGCCCGAAAAGCCAAGGAAGAGAACATACAAATTATGGCACGTCTTCAACAATGTGAGCAGTTTCTCTTCACCAAATTCGGCGTATGCCAGCCGGCAGTCCCACCCCAGGAGCAGCCCAATGATGATGATCATGATGATGGAGGCATTGATTCAATTGACATTGCTTCATAGTCATTAGCTAGTTCATTTTCTAGTATATATTTTGTATGAACAAGTCTATATTGATCAAGTACTACTCTTGATGAGTTTGTATATGAACTTGATTATATATATATATATATATTTGCTACTGCCCAAGTACTTTGACTAATAGTGGGTTTTTGAAATATTGAGTCTTTTTTTTATTTTTTTATTATTAAATGTGATATTAATCATTTTTAATGATTAAATTTAATAAAAATAAATAGCACTAAAGTGACGAAAGTTAAACTTGGCGACGAAACAATTTTTGTCATCTAAGTACCTTGGCGACGAAACAGTTGTCGTCATCTAAGTAACTTGGCGACGAAACAGTTTTCGTCATCTAAGTAACTTGGCGACGAAACAGTTTTCGTCATCTAAGTAACTTGGCGATGAAACAGTTTTCGTCATTTTAGTCATTACTAAGATGAGGAAATACATATTTTCGTCACCTAAGTGCTCTGACCACCACCCTTACATGACGATCCTTAGGTGATGAAATTTTCGTCATTTTAGTGTTTACATGACGACAGAAGCTCTTAGGTGACGAAATTTCGTCACCTAAGAACTTTTTTCTAGTAGTGAATACAAACTAATTAACAGAACAACTCACGTCCATACCAAACAACTGCAAAGTTTTATTCCTATATATAATCATAGAAAACTTGACGCATGATCTTAAAAAAATTAGATATGAACCAACGATTAACGAAACTAAAAGCTAATAAAATCACAATACATAAAAATAGTGAAACCAGAATCGGATACCTAAATAAAAAGTTTGACAATGTAATTTAGGCGCCTGCATCAATAAATTTAACAATGTAATACTGTTTCAAATTGATAGTACAAATTCTACAGCTTAGAGGCATGAGGCATTCTTCATAATATGATCTTTAGAGGCGCAAAAAGAAAATGACAAAACAAGGCAAGTACCTGGAGCTGTCACCCTTGAACCGGTGAACATTGGCACCCATCTTTATGATCAAAGCTTTAATCTCCAATTCTCCATATTTATCTTTCACAACTATCATCTGCTAAGTTAAAAAGATAAAGAGAACAAGGAATTAGCCCTTCAAAGCCACTCGCTTGTATTTCTTTATGAGTTAAAGCTTAGTAATCTGAACTCTGAAGTAGTAATAGCTAAGAACCTAACAACAATTTACTTGTACTCTAAAAAGGCACTTGACATAAAATTTGCTACCCAATCTAGACAGGAATGCAACAGTTGTACAAAGAACATATCAACATGCACTAGAATTTTACACAAATACTAACCCAAATACAATGATGCAAGGAAAATAGAGATGCCATATTCACTGCCATTAGAGCAAGACTTTCCGGTGCTTGGAAGCTCTGTGACTCCGTGTCAGGACCTACCCTGGATTTCCCCTTGAAATCCGGGATAAACCCTGCAGGACCTACCTCAAGGGAAATTCTACTAAAATCTTGGCATAACCTCCCTTGAAAAGGGGTAACCCTACCTGAAAGAAAAATCACCACAACCCAAACACTTCTGAAACAATTAAATCCACATCTCCTGGAGCCACCCGCTCCCCCAAATAAACATCCACCACCTCAATAAAAGTAATAATTCAAAATAATTTCATGAATTTAATCTCTTATACAAACAAACCAAATAACTCTTTTTCATCACTCCTAAGTGGAGTCAAAGTGGAGTCACAAGCTCTTAACACACACAACCTCAATAATATCATTTAAACCATTCCATGGTTATCAGAGCAACTACTAGGAAAGAGACAATATAAAAGTAGGTCAAACTAGTAACCTACGAGACAAAACTGGATGAGGTGGGAAATATGACTCGCCTCCTATCCTCGCCGAACAGAACTCTGCAGACTGGGCATTTAAAACGAAAGGCCCAGGGGAGAAGCATTTAAAACGTTAGAGTGAGTGGACAAAAATAAATAATAAAAATACTGACTTGATGATAGAGCCTTGAAATCAAAATTTATGTTTTTCCCATATTTTCCATTGAGAAAATATTTATGCATGCCACTCTCGGAAATCTTTCCGAAATTAATTATAGATAAAAGTAATAAACCAATCCCATTGGTTCTCAATAAATCAATAAAAAGGTTTCACCATAACAATGAGCCTCCCAGGCTAGGGTCAGAGACTCCCAGGCGCCCTACTCACCTATGATGAGTAGCCGCTAATAATGCTAGCAAACATATAATATAAATACCGATCGGTTGCCTCCCAGGCTATAATTGTCAAGACCCACCCTGAATTTCATCCTGAAACCCGAGGTAAGTCCTGCGGGGACCACCTCCAAGGAAAATTTACCGAAGAACTCGGCAAACCTCCCTTGAAAATGGACAACCCTAACCCGGAAAAATATAGAACATCCTCTTAACCCAAAATATTAATCTTCAACTCAATCCAAATAACCGAATAAAATAATACACAGTTATTTTTCCGAAAGTATTCAGAGCTACTACAAGAAAGACAACGGAAGCTGATGAAAAACCTAGTGATTTAAACAGATAACCTACTGGCGAACAGTAGTGGAAATGTGGGTGACTATGCCTCGTCGCCTCCTTCTAGACCCCACCCGAACTCTGCAGACTGGGCAATTAAAAACGAAAGAAAAGCCCAGGGGAAAATATTTAATTACGTCAGAGTGAGTGGACAAAAGTAATCTCGTCAACAATAATATTTCCCCAAGAAAAACTTTCAAGGACACGACTAGTTCCGGCTAGTCTCCAAAACTTAAACAAATACAGTCTCTCAGGCTAAAATTATATATTTATATCAGTATGTATTAACACCCGTCTACTCCATGTATGCTATCTATGAATAAGCTTGAAAGTAGATAGTCATACCAGGCTACTACGCTCGCGTCTAACGCGCACGTCACCCCATAATGATATTTTTCCTTAGTATGGGGGAAACGACCGAGTGGTATATATACGTGCTTACTCCTTGTACGAATTCTATGAATGAATCTAAAAACATAGAATGAACTCGAAAAGTAGAAAGTCGTACAGGGCTACGACGCTTGCGTCTAACGCTCACGTCACCCCATAATGACATTTTTCCTCATTATGGGGGGAAATCACATATTGCTAGCTAGCGTTCACTTATATACATACTATTCTCATAAACGTCAATAAATGAGTATAAACACCGAAATTCTCAATTCAGGATAAATTCCAACAAAAGAAATTATTCAACAATAACACATTATTTAAAAACAAAGGTCCACTCACAACTTAGGCCTAAGCCTGACGTCGGTCGGAGGTCTCCTCTGCTCGAGCCTCCTCGCGTCCTGTTCCAAAACACAAATAATTCCTTAAATAAAATCCCAACGTTTAAAGAAAATAGACATAATTAAATATGAGCTTCTCGCGCTCAACCATGCCTATCGTCCTAAATACCGACATCCTCAAAATCACCTTCCAACGTCCTAATCTTAAAAATAATCCAATGGCCGGATTTTAACTTATTAATCCGCCAAAAATACCAAACTTTACAAATTCCGAAACCTATCCAAAACTCCTCCAAAAATCCTAAAACTCATTCCATTAAACTCCTCATAAAAATCTCCACCAAAAACAATTTTTCAGCGGCGGCGCCGGCAGCGGCGGCCGGCGACCAGCTCCGGCGACCTCCAATGCCCACCAAAATTTGGCAGCATCTTCCTCTCAACCTCCTCTACAACATTCCTAACTACCACAAACTCCAATTCTAAGCCTAACCATGTAAATCGAACGCAAACACACAATAAAGCCCTAGAATTTCAAATACCAATTTCTCCTTACCTAGCTCAAGAGGGAGCGAATCCTTTGGAGGGATTGGAGCACGGGAGGAGGGCTTCCTTTTGAGCCAAGGATCACCAGTTATGGCGGCCGGAGGAGGGAGTTCTGTCGAGAAAACCGATTCGGCAGTCGGAGCTTCCGGGCGGCGTTTCTCCCTCATGGCGGCACTAGAGAGGCTGCCACCGGTCTAGAATGGAAGCTGGGTTGGAGACTAAACGATTGGGACCGGTGCGGCGGTTTGGGGCGGCCGGACGGCGGCGAACGGCGGCCGGGAATTCATCCGGGTGTAGAGAGAGGAAAACCGGGTGCGGGAGAGAAGAGAGAGAATCAGGAGGGAGGAGAGAGATTTTTGGGCTTGGCCCAACCGGTTCCAACCCACATATACCCAATCCAAATTTCAACACCCCAAAATAATACCACAATAAAAATTTACTAGCTAAAATTTACCATTTTTACCGTCGTCACATTTTCTTCCTTCGAATAATTCTTTCGAAATATTCGTCCCTCAACACACCTCTAGGGACTTTAGGACTATAAACTCAATGACGAAGACGGTAAAATTCTTATTACCACAATGCTAGTAATTAAGGTAAAATTTAAGAGTCGGGGCGTGACAATAATAGCGTCCCACACTAGGCGCCCTACTCACCTATGGTGAGTAGCCGCTAATAATGATGAGCTAGCAATAAAGAATATATAACAACCCTTTTATGGTGAAGTAAAATAACAAATATCAAGAATGTCACTTCCCCAAAAATAATATAAAATCCAATGAACTCAGTACAATTCCCAACTGTACCTAGGAATATTGCGTAATAACGTAAATCACTTGACATGTCCCACATGTCAAATAAAATGCTCGAGAGAGTTCCCGAAAAATAAATGAAACTCATTACTCCAAGAAAATATTAAATCTCCAATATGCTTTTGAAATTTAAATAAACTCTAGTGCATGCATGGCATTCAAATCAAAGGTCCACTCACAGTGCTCGGCTATGCCTACCGGTGACCCGAGGCTTCCTCCAAATAATCCTCCTCACGTCCTGAACAATAAATAATTATTAAGCCTCCAAACTAGGATAATACTTTAATAAAATTTCCGAAATAAAAGGAAGCCTATAATTTCATCTCTCTTGCCCAACTTCTCCACTTTTAATCTAATAAGGCTCACAAAACTCCGTACTTACCGAAAGCCATAATTTAACCTTTTTAGAAATTAAAACTTGCTAAACCAACTGCCGAAATTCTAATCTAATAAACGCCAAAATTCTTAACCATTGAAAAATCCCAAACCTTATCAAAACTCCTCCAAAAATTCCAAATTATAGTTCATTAAACTCCTCTCATGAATACAAACCCAGAAACATGAAAAACTGCCCTTAAGGGGCTGCGGCTGGTAGCCGTACTCCTGCGACCTCCAATGTTTCTCAAATTTTAGCACAACACTCCTCTGAACCCGCAAAACAACTTCTTAAACTAGCACAAAAACCATTTCTAAGCCGAACTAGGTTAATCGAACCAAAACCTTAAATTGAGCCCTAGAACTTCAATTATACATTTCTCATTAACAAGATCGAATTAGACCGATTCCTTTTGAGGAATTACTCACCTTGATGAGGGCTAGAAGATGAGCTAAAAATCCCGACCTATGGTGGCCGGAGGAGAGAACTCCGGCGAAGGGGCAATCGGCGTCTCCGGCGGGTTTTCTCCTCTCCGGCGGCGTCACAGGCTCGAACGCTTGCCCAGGAAGAGAGAGGAGGTGGCGGGGGTCCGAACGGGACCAGTCCGGCGGTCTCTGGTGGCCGAACGGCGGCGGACAGAGGCTGGGTCTCCGGCGGGTCGGGAGAAGTTCACGGGAGGGAGAGAGAGAAGATAGTGGGACAGAGAAAGAAAGTGAGTGCGGGTGTTGGGCTGCTCCACACCCGGTCCAACTTAAAACCCTAACAAATAAACCCACTAAATTTTACCCCTTTTTACTAACTCAAAATTTACCCTTTTAATTGATAATGTTTCTATGTTAACTCCGATTTTAACGTATAGCATGTCTATGAATTCGTATTAACGTCCTCTACAACTTCCTTAAAGAAATTTTTCCAAAAATAACTTTCCCACAAAAAGTCAACTCTAGGGTCCTTAACGGTAAACGGTTACTCAACACGGTAAAAGATCAAAGTAATACCAAAAGTAAATGGCCGTAATTTAATTTAAGAACTGGGATGTGACACTCCGAACCTAGGTGAACAAATTAAACCCAGAAACCACACCTCAAGAAATGTAGCTATAAGTGAAAATTTTAGTTCCTCAAAGGCATTTCGTCGAACAATTGGAATGCAATTTTCGCCTTCACCAATTGCCAACGGTTAAAGAAGCCCACTTAAACTCCCAAACAAGAAAAAAGCATACAAAAGATCAAGAAGAAAAGACAATTACCCGTTCGCATGCCCAGTTGGTGAAATCAAATTTCAAAGGATCTGATTTTCGTTTCACGCTCTGCTCGAGTTAAGATGATAGCCAACCCAACAAAATTAGAGCCCTAATGAAACCTGACATCCCAAATTCAAACACAAATCAGCCAAAGCAAATAAAATTTCAAAGGAAATTTTTGAAATAAAACCCTAGATCCCCAATATAACAAAATCCGCATAGCTAAATCGAAAATAGTTGACCAGTTCGGAAGATTTCGTTGTAGTGCGCACTGAGGTTCGAAAAATTTCGTTGCTTAAATATAAGGTCGGTCGGTGGAAGGAGGGTGAGAATTGTGTTCTTCATTTGAAGATGGGGGTTGGGGATGAAAAGAGATGAGATTTAGCAGTTCTGATAAGGGCTATGGGTTAAGAGTCGAGACTTGAGAGTGAGCGAAATTGGGCTAAGAGTGTTATTCATCTATCAGATTGAAATTGAGGAGTTGAGAAATGAGAGTTGAGAGAGTTGAATGAGTGAGGTATCGGGGGAGTTGAGAAATCAGAGTTGGTTTTAAGTGTCAAAAAAATATCTAGACTGTTATACCAAAAAAAAAAACGGCATCAAACACAATTTGGTTTTCTAAAAATACAATAGTTTTCTGTCGTCTTACGAGGTCCATATTAATTGCTAAATTTCTCTTGTTTCTAAGACGACAGATGATTGTCGTCTTATGAACACGTTAATTATAACTATATGCGCGTAGTTTCATTCAGACGACAGATTTTTAAATGTCTGTCATAAAAATTTATCAGACGATAGTAAAAACGACTTCTGTCATCTGATTCGTGTCGTTTGATTGCAAAATCGGCGTAGTGAAACTAGACGTTGTTACGAGTTCGTAAGATTTTGCGGAGGACCGTTTGGACATCAGAGCTATTTTTAATGATTTTTCGAAGTTGGTATTTTCCAAAAAATTAATTAAAAATAGAAATTCTAGGTCGGTTTGATCTGGGCCGTTGATCTTTAGACTGTTTAATCTTGGCCGTTGATTTGAAAGTACATAAAGGAATCAGATCAGCTTGGATCGTACAGACCCAGCCCGACCCCATCTCGAGCTACGACAGAGCCCGGCGTCTCACCGGTGGCTTTGGCTTCCTCTTGACGTCACCGTCACTTCTGTAGCTTTAGTTTTCAGAGAGGAGCTCCGGTTACAGAGAATTGAAGGAGAGAAGAATTTTAGTTTTTCTAATCGGGTTTCCGATCTCAACCACGACGGCAAGCGTGAATGGTACTGGTAGCTTCATCTCAGCCTCGTGATCCTTCCTATGGTCTCGATTTCGTCGATGGAGCTTCGGTGAGAGATAATCAAAGAAGGGAAGCTTCTGAGTTTTCCGGCGAGGGTTCGATGTTTTAAGGCGAGCTTTGGTGTCGACTCAGGTATCAATCTTCATCTACTCATCGAGCTCTACCTGTTTATATGCTTGAATTTGAGTTTGGTAGTGTTTGAGAGGATTTGGTTTTAGGCAGTGGAGTGACCACCGTCTGTGGCCTTTGTGCATGGCGGCGGTGGTGGTGGTTCTGTCTTTGTTAGTGATTTCCAGTTAGTTATGAACCTCTGTGCATGATTTTGATTGCTAGATATATCAGAATTGCAGGAAACTGAGTATTGGATGAAGTTGTGGGATTTTGGACAGTGTGTGCAGCTACTGTGTGCGGCGGTGGAAGAGGCGATGATGCTTATTGTTGTGGCTTTCTGATATTGTTAAGTATATAATTATGTACCTGAAATTGGTGAAGTCGCATAATTGGATAAGGAAGGTGATAGATTCATATTTCATACATTTTTATACCCTTAGATGCAAGAATATATGCTTAGTTCTTGTCAATTGTGAGTCATTTACTTGGTTTTTACGTTTTGTAGGTCAAGTTGGAGCAAAAGAGAATTTGGAGCTAAAAGTCGAAATGAGGATTGCAAAGGTGCTTTCTACAACAAATGATCTAGAAACTGCCCTGCTGTGCGTCAACTTTGAGGATTAAACTGTACCTTCTCACAAGGAATCTGGAGGCGAGCCATACACTATTGGAAAGCTACGGATGTTAGCTTTCTGAGGAATTTTGCAGAAGTGGATTTGCATTTTTCTAGAGCAAGTTATGAAGGTTTGAGTGAACGCAGCGCGTGGAAGCAGATTCTGACGAATTTTGTGTTTCTTCTCATGATTCCAATTTGTGAAGCCCAAATCCATCAATCTTAATACTACAAGGAAAGATGTCAAGACCCACCCCGAATTTCACCCTGAAACCCGAGGTAAGTCCTGCGGGGACCACCTCCAAGGAAAATTTACCGAAGAACTCGGCAAACCTCATTTGAAAATTGACAACCCTAACCCGGAAAAATATAGAACATCCTCTTAACCAAAATATTAATCCTCAACTCAATCCAAATAACCGAATAAAATAATACACAATTATTTTTCCGAGAGTATTCAGAGCTACTACAAGAAAGACAACGGAAGCTGATAAAAATCCTAGTGGGTTAAACAGATAACCTACTGGCGAACAGTAGCGGAAATGTGGGTAACTATGCCTCGTCGCCTCCTTCTAGACCCCACCCGAACTCTGCAAACTAGGCATTTAAAAACGAAGGAAAAGCCCAGGGGAAAATATATAATTACGTCAGAGTGAGTGGACAAAAGTAATCTCGCCAAACAATAATATTTCCCCAAGAAAACTTTCAAGGACACGATGTCAGGACCCACCCCGAATTTCACCCCGAAACCCGAGGTAAGTCCTGCGGGGACCACCTCCAAGGAAAATTTACTGATAAGCAAACCTCCCTTGAAAATGGACAACCCTAACCTAGAAAACTAAAGTGTTACTTTCTTAAATAAATTTGAGCATCCTCCAAATCAACCCACAATTATACGAAAGTGAGTAAATAATTACAAACTTCGTATATTCAAAAAAATACAATAAAAGTCTAAGCACACCACCAGAACATTACAATAAATCCCAAAGAGTATTCAGAGCTACTATACACTAGAGGAGTAGGAAAAATACTCTAGTAGGTTAAACAGGTAACCTACTGATGAATGGTGGCTGAGAAATGGGTAACTATGCCTCGTCGTCTCCTACTCGTTCTAACTCGAACTCTGCAGACTGGGCATTTTAAAAACGAAGAGCCCAGGGGAAAAACATTCGCAATAATTAGAGTGAGTGGACAAAAATAAATAAAAAGAATATTTATGTTTTCCCAATTTAATTTCCAAGAAAAACGAATGCATGTCTTAAACGATAATTCTCTTATCGTTATAAATATCGAGCCTCTACTGCTCAAAACTATATATATATATATATATATATATATATATATATATCAAAATACAGCCTCTCAGGCTAAAATATATACATGTATATATTTACACTCGCCCAGACTCCCTATATAAATTAATAATAATCTATATAGGGCTACTACGCTCGCGTCCAACGCTCACGTCACGCCTTAATGCGGTGATACACTATGTCATTAAGGTGGACAGACGGGTGTATAAATATGTGCCCAGACCCCTTATATGAATTAAACACTCATATAAGGCTACTACGCTTGCGTCCAACGCTCACGTCACACCATAATGCAGTTATATACTATGTCATTAAGGTGGACAGACACATATCGCTAGCTAGCATTTATATACATACTCTCCTTAAAAATATATTATAATTTACCGAAAATCCCATTTTCGGTAACTCATCACAATGAGTAAAATCGTCAAATAAAAATGACGTCAAATGGTCCAACCAAATAAACAACTGCATGCACATTATTTAAAACAAAAGTCCACTCACAAGTTAGGCCTAAGCCTGAAGTCAGTCGGAGGTCTCCTCTGCTCGAGCCTCCTCGCGTCCTGTTCCAAAACATAAATAATTCCTTAAATAAAATCCCAACGTTTAAAGAAAATAGGCATAATTAAATATGAGCTTCTCGTGCTCAACCATGCCTATCGTCCTAAATCTTAACTTCACTGCCAACCAAAAATCTCCGTAAATACCGACATCCTCAAAAATCACCTTCCAACGTCCTAATCATAAAAATAATCCAATGGCCGGATTTTAACTTATTAATCCGCCAAAAATACCAAACTTTACAAATTCCAAAACCTAACCAAAAATCCTCCAAAAATTCCTAAATTCACATCAATAATATCCCCTTAATATTCTACATCAAAAACCACAAAATTTCCCAAAACAGCGGCGGCGCCGCCGGCGGCTCCGCCGGCAGCGGCGGCCGGCGACCAACTCCGGCAACCTGCAAATGCTACCAAATTTTAACAGAATCTTCCTCTCAATCTCCTCTACAACTTTCCTAACTAGCACAAACACCAATTCTAAGCCTAACTATGGTAATCGAATCAAAACATCCATAAATCCCTAAAACTTTCAATTATACAAACCACCCTAACGAAATCGAATTTAGCCGAATCTTTTTGAGGGATTACTCACCTAGATGAGGGCTACAAGTTGAGCCAAAAATCACGAGCTATGGTGGCCGGAGGACGGAGCTCCGGCGAAGAGACAGTCGGCGTTTCCGGCGAGTTTTTCTCCTCTCCGGCGGCACTACCGGCTCTGACACTAGGCCGGGGAGAGAGAGGAGGTGACGGGGGTTCGAGCTGGGCTGGAGCGGCGCCTGGTGGTTGGCTGGACGGCGGCAGCTGGTGGCTGCAGTTTCCGGTGAGTGAGAGAGAGCTCGGGGGCTCGGGAGGAAGGAAGAAGAAAAAGAAAGAAAAAAGAAGATAAGGGATTTGGGCTGGGGCTGCTCCCCACCCGGTCCAAAACTTAAATCCAAAAAAAAATAACCCATTCCAAAATTCTACACCCCAAAATAATACCCCAATAAAACTTATATTTTTAAGGATAACTTTTACATGCTAACTCCGATTTTAACGCGTAGCATGTCTACGAACTCGTAATAACATCTTCTACGACTTTCATGAAGAAAGTTTTCCCAAATTCCATACGGAAGAAAAAGTCAACTTTGGAGTCTTAAATAGTAAACGGTTACTTAAAACGGTAAAAGACCAAAATATTACCAAAGTAAATAACCGTAAAATAACTTAAGAACCGGGGCTTGACACACGACTAGTTCCGGCTAGTCTCCAAAACTTAAACAAATACAGCCTCTCAGAGGCTAAAATTAAATATATCAGTATGTATATGCACTCGTCTACTCCTTGTATGATTTCTTTGAAGGAATAAAAGAAAAACAGAAATTCATACAAGGCTACTACGCTCGCGTCTACCGCTCACGTCACCCCATAATGACATTTTTCCTCATTATGGGGGAATCGCACGAGTGGATATATATATATACGTGCTTACTCCTTGTACGAATCTATGAATGAATACGAAAAGAAAATAGAAAGTCGTACCAGGCTACGACGCTGGCTTCTAACGCCCACGTCACCCCATAATGACATTTTTCCTCATTATGAGGGGAAATCACGTATTGCTAGCTAGCGTTTACTTATATACATACTATTCTCATAAACGTCAATAAATGAGTATAAACACCGAAATTCTCAATTCAGGTTAAATTCCAACAAAAGAAATTATTCAACAATAAAACATTTAAAGCACATTATTTAAAACAAAGGTCCACTCACAAATTAGGCCTAAGCCTGATGTCGGTCGGAGGTTTCTTCCGCTCGGGCCTCCTCACGTCCTGTTCCAAAACATAAATAAATCCTTAAATAAAACACCGACGCTTAAAGAAAATATGCATAATTAAATATGAGCTTCTCGCGCTTAACCATGTCTTTCGCCCTAAATCTTTACTTCACTGCCAGCCATAAAGCTCCACAATTTTTCCGACATCCCCAAAAGCACCTTCTACCTTCCTAACCATAAACAATCCAATGGCCGGATTTTTAACTTATTAATCCGCCAAAAATACCAAACTTAACAATTTCCAAACCTATCCAAAACTCCTCCAAAAATTCTAAAACTCATTCCATTAAACTCCTCATAAAAATCTCCACCAAAAACAATTTTTCAGCGCCGGCGCCGGCGACCAGCTCCGGCGACCTCCAATGCCCACCAAAATTTAGCAGCACCTTCCTCTCAACTTCCTCTACAACATTCCTAACTAGCACAAACTCCAATTCTAAGCCTAACCATGTCAATCGAACGAAAACAACAATAAAAACCCTAGAATTTCCTTTACCGATTTCTCCTTACCTAGCTCAAGAGGGAGCGAATCCTTTGGAGGGATTGGAGCACGGGAGGAGGGCTTCCTTTTGAGCCAAGGATCGCCAGCTATGGCGGCCGGATGAGGAAGTTCCGGTGACGGAAAGCTTTGGGCAGTCGGGACGTCCGGGCGGCCTCTCTCCCTCACGGCGGCGCTAGAGAGGCTGCCACCGGTCTAGAATGGAAGCTGGGTTGAAGACCGATCGATTGGGACGGGTGTGCGGTCTGGGGCGGCCGGACGGCGGCGGTCGGGCTCGGGAAACTTTTCCGGGCGGAGGGAGAGGGAGAGAGAATCGGGAGGGAGGAGAGAGAAAGGAGAGAGGGGAAAAAGATTTTGGGCTTGGCCCAACCGGTTCCAACCCACCATATACCCATTCCAAATTTCAACAACCCCAAAATAATACCCCAATAAAAATTACCTTTTACTAGCTAAAATTTACCATTTTTACCGTCGTCATATTTTCTTCCTTCGAATAATTCTTTCGAAATATTCGTCCCTCAACACACCTCTAGGGACTTTAGGACTATAAACTCAATGACGAAGACGGTAAAATTCTTATTACCACAATGCTAGTAATTAAGGTAAAATTTAAGAGTCGGGGCGTGACAAAAGAGGCTGAACATGTCCACATATTTGGAAGATTACTCTTGCATTGACGATAATAACCTTATGTTATTTGGAGAGAAGAAAGTTATTCCATATTGGATAAGGAGAGCCAAAAAGCCCAAATCAATTGGGATTTCAAGAGGAATAAAAATAAAACCCTAAAGGACGTTAAGAAGAACAGAGACGCAGCAAGAACGGGGAGGAAAAGAAGAACAGAGCCTCTCCATTGTTGGACCGAGTTCCTATCTCTTCCATTGTCAGATCTTTCATGCTTTCTTTATTTCTAGTCATGTTTTCTTTATCTATAGATTTCTAAATTTCTAGCTAGGGCTGAGATGAAGCTCCTAGTATGATTACTCTATTTCTTTAGTTGATTTGTTTTTGAATTCTTGGATTGCTATGTTAAATTCTCAATCATTGTTTCAATAAACTTTTATTCAAAATCTTTGCTCGGGATCAATAAGACATAGGTTTTGTTTATTAGTTATTTGGTTTGAAAACATGAGGCTTGATCGAGAGTTAATGTTTTCTAGGGTTCCAAAGGATTTATTTAATCTTGTGATTAGAGAGTTGTAAGTTAAGAATACAAGTGTTTGATCATAGTCGATATTCTTGTTTACATTATTTCCTAGTTCTTTTGTGCTTAATGGAGTTGAACATGTTTTACTTGAACCTGATCATAACGTGAAGTAGATTATAGTTTGACTGCTTGAGTTCTATACGGGATCAAGAAGTTAGAATTCATTGGTTAGAAGAACTTTGACATATGTCCGGGATCAATAAGGCTTATGCACCAAAAACTTTAGCATGCAATCTAGGAAATTCAATTGCTATCAACTAGAGAGAAGGGTAGGAGTATTAAGTAGTGGATTTAATGCTTTAGCATCTTTATAATTTGTTTTTCAACTCGTAGAAATTTCATTATTCTCTTGTCTTTAATTTCAGTTTCATTACTTTAGTTTTCTGTTTTCATTCATCAACATCACTAAAATAATATTGTTATTTCATTAGGTGTAGTATAATTGACATAATACGTTGTTTTAATCAATCCATAGAGGGAACTGTAAACACGAAAATATCTGCGACAAATAACAGAACAACACGTGTACAAACAATAATTAAATCAAATCAATGCGAATGCGGGTTACAATCTTTGTGAACTCCTCTGATTCTATCTCCAAATTTAGGTCTAACTCAAGGGTGACAAGCACTTGTTCTTGAGGGTTACACGGGATGATCGCGTAACAAGTATTTGGGATTTGGATTTGGATTTGGTGAAGAACTGGCTATGAGCTTGATAGTTCTTCAAGGATTTGATGAAGAACTAGCTATGAGCTTGATAGTTCTTCAAGGATTTGATGAAGAACAGGCTATGAGCTTGATAGTTCTTCGAGGATTTAGCGAAGAACAGGCTATGAGCTTGATAATTCTTCGAGGATTTAGCGAAGAACAGGCTATGAGCTTGATAGTTCTTCGAGGATTTAGCGAAGAACAGGCTATGAGCTTGATAGTTCTTCAAGGATCTTGGGGAGACTTCTGAGCTCGCGGGAGGGATTCTTCTCTCTCTCTCTAGTCCGCTGCTTCTGTTTATGCTCTCTTGGTTTCGCCCTTTTTCTCTCTGCCCCCTTTCCCCATGGTATGGGAGGGGTATTTATAGTGTTAACATGCCTTCACTTAAGGCAAGTAATGAAGATTTTGAATCAATAATATTTCCTTAATCGAATCAATGAATCTTGACTTATTGATTTACTTGCTGATTTTAACACAATCAGATCAATCAAATCTTAAGGTTTAGATATGCCCAGATCGCTTTAGATTAATGTCCTGTTTTGGACAAAATCTTTAGCAAGGGGCGAGCTATCTCATGGACATGGAAAGTATCGCGCGAGGAGGCTTGATCTCCAAGCGAACCGTGATTTCCAATCCCTGCATGCATGCAAACTCTGTCGTCTAGCTACTTCGCGAATTTCCCAACTCGGAGCCAACTCGCCTTCACGTACATGCGCGCGGAATCATTTCGCCTCACTACTGTTTAAGTCTATGCGAAGTGAAGTCGAGTTCGCCTCGCCTTCATTTATCTCTACGCGGAGTCATTCCGCCTCGCCACTGTTTAAGTCTATGCGAAGTGAATTCTAGTTCGCCTCGCCTTCTTAGCTCGCCTCGTGAAGTCAAAGTCACTGTTTAGGTCTACGTGAAGTGAAGTCGAGTTCGCCTCGCCTTCATTTCCAGTTCGCCTCGCCAAGCTTAGCTCGCCTCGCGAAGTCAAAGTCACCTCGCGGAGTCAATTTCATCTCGCCAAGCCTTGCTCGCCTAAGCGAAGTCCATTTCGCTTGCGAAGTCAAATCATCAATCCACACTTGATAATTGATTTCAATTGGAGGTTTAAGGCTTTGTTGTAGGCCGATCATTTCCACGTTGCCACGCGTTATTTCTGGCGGCTTTCCAATGTTGTTGACTCACATGCCACATATTTACTTGGATTATCCAACGACTATTATCATCGTTAAATTTTATATGTCTACAAATGCCCCCACTTCAAGCTGCGTCGTAGCCATGGTGTCGTCATGTGCCAAAGGCGTGACTTGAAGTCTACGTTTAATGGGTTTGTGGCAATTCCCGAATTGATAGGGATTCCTAATTTTGTAAGGATTCCCCATCTTCTTGTGGGAATTCCTCGAATTTATAGGATACCCAATTTTGTAGGGATTCCTTAATTCGCAAGGATTCCTCCGAACAGAAAGATTTGGTAAAGTTTCCAAGCAGTGGGTGGAAACCTTTGATGTATTCCTTTCTTGATTTGCTTGATTCTCCATACTTCTCCAGTTCCAATGGGGAAATATTGCACTATAAATTAGAGCCTCCGGTTGAATATTATTCATCACAAAGTCACAACCATCTCGCTGCAAGATCAGCGGTATACTCTCTCTCCTTTTGATTTGATTGTTATGGTGCAGAGTTATATAATCCGCTGACTTCTCCCCTTTTTTTTTTTTGTCTTGTAGGTCGCGAGGTCTTTCTGAGTTATCTACCTTCAACAACAGAAGAAACCCTACTCGGCGAAGCGCTACAGAGTTTTAAAGCAGCGAGGCGCAGCAGAAAGTTCTAGGCCGCGAGGTGTTGCAGAAAGTTCAAGCCCGCGAGGCGAACTCCTGTACACTACTTCGCATGGCATCCTTCAAGAGTTTCAAGAAAGGCACAATCACTATCCTTGAAGACAGCAACGACGTTCAAAGTGATGGCACCACCTTATATGCCTACCCTCCATTGACTGGGCCGCGCGCCCCTAGAGTCTCCTTTGTATGATGGGTCAGGACATATCCCTCGGTGGTCTTTCCGACAACCTCGTCAGCTGGCCACCTTTCAATCAGCCGAATCCACCAGCGAGAAGTGAAGCGCGGACGTATGGATGTTGAGGTCTGCCCATCATGACCATAACATTCCTCAAATACCGTTCGTGCTTCTCAGCGACCGTACGTGTAACGGTTCCGTGCAATGGAGAGGGTTTCGTGCTAACGGAGCCTTCTCCTACACGGAACGTTACTGGGAGTGGTTAGAAGATGTCTTGAGCCAAAGCGGAGATCTCATCCACAAAGCAGGTCTCTATCGAACGGTGTTTGCATCGCTCTTTAGCTATGATCGTGTTGCACCTGTGATGCGGGCCTTCTGTGAGTATTGGTGTCCTAGCACAAATACTCTTCACACATCGTGTGGGGAGATGTCTATCTCTTTGAGAGACTTAACATATATTTTTGGCTTGCCCATAACTGGAAGGTTCTATGACGAAGTTGTTCCATGTATTGAAGAATTTTCGGCCAAAGGTAGAAGTGGTGAGCCAATCATTCCTAAGAGCTGCAGGTTTTTATTTCTCGCGTACCACAAGCTTTGCGATAAAGGGCAAAAGGTGAAGATTGCGTCATGGATCCACTACTGGTTCAAAGGGGATTTGAGATACAAGAGACTGCCTGCCAAGAGTACACGGAACAAGAAAGATGCACCTCATAACCCATACAACCCGTCTGGTGAAATCCACGAGGTTCAAGGTCGGACCGATGACGACTCCGCACCGTTTGATGACTTGGGCGTGGATGACGAAGACATAGAGCCTACTTACTTGGCGGCATTTTACGCGTGCTGGTTGTGTCTATTTGTCTTTCCTATGGATGACACAGGCTTGATCCGACCTAGCGTGTTTAAAGTCGCCAGTAAAATGTCCCAAGGCTATCAATTTTGTCTAGCTGTACCTGTGTTGGCCAACATTTATCAAGGCTTGAACGAGATTTCTGTTTCGAAAGATCCAAGGAATTGTTCAGCCACATTACCCTTTCACTACGTGTACACGTGGTTGGCAGAGTATTTCGACACCCATTTTTATTCTCCTCTTCCTGACGACTTTAAACCACGCATGGTTCACTTTTCAGGGGCATTTTCGGCCAAGCATTTTGGAGACGCACAAGCTCGTTCTTTATTTAATGCATGTGGCAATGTAGAGATGGACATCTTAGCCAGAGTCTCTAAAGGACGCAAAATGATCGTTGATCGTGCGAATGTTAACTGTTCAGACATTGTATATCTTACCTGCCTTCGATCCGGATTTCTTACCCTTAGGCAGGGCAACCGGCGAGTCATTCAACCTTATAGTCCTTACCGCTTCAGTCGTCAGTTCGGCTATGTTCAAGATGTGCCAGGAAACCTTCATAAGGACACTCGAACAGGCGCATTGTCCTTGACGTACTGGCATTGGGAAAGTTTTACTAAACGTGAGACAGGGAGCACACTGATGTTGCCGCCTGAGAACGCTCTAAAAGAGTACATGGTGACTCGTGATTATGTTGAATGGTGGTCCAAAGTATATTGTTCTGTGCCCAAGATGACTACAACAACAATGCCTATTGTTGGATCGCCGCACAAGCTTTTAAAGGAAGACAAGGTTGCTGCTCGCGTGGTACTGCCCCGCCAGAAAGTGGTTCCCCGCGAGATTCCACTTCGTCAGGAAGTGGTTCCCCGCGAGATATCATTTCGACAGGAAGTGGTGATGCCGCCTCGCCAGAGAGTTGTTACTCGCGAGATGCCATCTCGCCAGAGATTGGTTCCTCGCGAGATGCCGTCTCGACAGGAAGTGGTTCCCTCACGCAAGATTCCATTTCGTCAGGAAGTGGTCCACCGCGAGATTGAACTTGGCAATATAACTCGCGCATCTTCTATCCAGGCGCTGCCCCCAAGTGGCAATTTGCCCAATGAAACGCACCAAGCTTTAGAAGGTCACGGGGATTCTGATAATCACCTCGCCCAGAGTCAACTTAAATTGAAGGGGATCAACACTCGAAAAAGGCTCAGTGGAAGCAGCAGTAGTTCTAAGGACGTGAACTTCAAGCGTCGAAGGATTGAACCCGACTTTGGCTCCGTTTATTTTAATCCTAACGATGAATTTGTCCTCAATAGTAATTTTCTTGGCGAAATTCCGAGTCCCTTGCAACAAACACCAAATCGCGTTGAGGTATGTTCGCCACCACCGCCATGCATTTTTTTGAAATTATATGCATGATTTGGACTCACTTTGTTTTACCTTCTTGTTTTCAGCTAGAAGAACTCCCACTTTTTGAAGACGAAGCTTGTTCGAAAGAGGTTCGCGTCCTTTCAACAGAACCGATGAAGACCAACTCTTTTCATGAAGACGATGCATGCGAACAAAGCGAATCGCAACAAGTTAATCGTGAAGATGCTTTAGTGAATCCTCCAAGGCTTTTAAGCAATATGGCATTCTCCGAGGTCACCCACGGTGAAGTTGATGTTATGGACACCAACCAGGGGCTCCAAAAGATTCGCATGCAGGCCGCCACTCTAATTTGTGAACAAATTGAAGACGTCATTACGAAGTACTCATCAAGATCCATTCTCTCCAAAAGAAAAGACATTGACGAGATGGTGGCCGAACTTCAATGTTATGGATTTGATCCTTCGCCAATAAAAGACAAGGTAGAAAGTTTGATGACTTGTGCTACTCAATACCACGCGGCGAGGCTTGTATGCACGCATAAAGCTACTCCAGGCACATGTGATCAACGTTTGCCTCTTATGGAAGCTGAAATTGCAAAGTCGATCGAACTCCGCCAAACTGATCTTAGTCAACGTCAAGTTGTGATTGAGTCTTTGGAGAATTTGAAGGAGAAGCAGCGGAGATCGGAGCAGGAGATAGCCTCCCTAGACGCGAGCCTTCTACTTCATGACAAAAGGCTTGCCGATTTAGAGAAGCAGAAAGTCCAAATCAAGGAGACTCCAGAATTGACTGTTGAAGAACTTGAGGAAGCAAAGAGGTTCCGAGATGATTTTGAAAAGCAACGCAACAGCTTCAAAGGCCTATCTTGGACATGAAGGGCTCATCATCGTTTAGAAACTTATGATTTATTCTCCTTTTTTTTTTTTGCGCATGTAATAAGTCATTTTGGCAATAGAACTCATTATGCAATAAAAAAGAGATTTTTTTTTTGATGTGACTAAACTTAAGAATATAATTCTCAAGCTGCCTACGTATCCTTCCAAAGAAAGAATCAAGTCATAACGTAGTTCAAGGATGAGGATTTAGAACTCTCTCTTTTTTTTGAGATTTTTTTTTTTTTAGTGCCTTGTGCAGTTTAGGCTCATGTAGGCTAGGAGCATTTTTGTCATTTGCAGTTTAGGCTCGTGCAGACAAGGAGCATTTATTTGTCATTCGCAGTTTATGCTCGTGCGGACAAGGAGCATTTTTGTCATTTGCAGTTTAAGCTCGTGCAGACAAGGAGCCTTTTTGTCATTAGCAGTTTAAGCTCGTGCAGACAAGGAGCCTTTTTGTCATTTGCAGTTTAAGCTCGTGCAGACAAGGAGCCTTTTTTACTTGATTTAAGCGTAGTATTTCTTCAAGAACTTGCCGTTGATTGGGCCAATTCTCAAACCGTCCTCAGCCACAATTTTGTAGGCTCCGTTGGTGTAGACTTCGCTGATGACATAAGGGCCATCCCACTTTGACTTGAACTTGGGACCGGTCTTGTGTGTCATGATGATGGGTCTACGCACGGCAAGGACCAAATCACCAATTTGAAAGGATCGAGGGCGAACTCCTTTGTTGAAGGCACGCGACATGCGGGCTTGGTAGCATTCTAGATGTTGTTGCGCATCAAGCCTTTTCTCGTCTAAAGCTTCCAACTCTTGAAGTCGTAGCTTGATATTTTCTTCATTTGTGAGGCCTTCTTGCAAAGCAATCCTCAATGAGGGAATCTGCTTCTCTAATGGCAAGACGGCTTCAACACCATACACCAGAGAGTAAGGTGTAGCATTTGTGGCAGTTCGATATGTCATTCTATATGCCCATAATGCTTCACCCATCTTCTCATGCCAATCTCTTTGTGACTTGCCGACGGTCTTCTTCAAGATGTTGCAGAGCGTTTTATTAAATGCCTCCGCCAAACCATTAGCTGGTGCATTGTACATCGACGAAAAGTGTAGCTTGAAGTGATACTTTTCGCTAAGTTTTTGCATAGCACTATTTGAGAAGTACTTGGCATTGTCCGTGATGATGCAACGTGGTACACCATACCGCTGGATGATGCATGTCTTGATGAAGTCTACAACGGTTTCTTTCTTTATCTCTTTGAGTGGTACTGCCTCCGACCACTTTGAGAAGGAATCCGTGGCTGCCAAAATGTACATGTGGCCTCCGGAAGATTTCGGGTTTATGGGTCCCACAGCGTCTATCCCCCAGACATCAAACGGGTGTGAAGCAATTGTAAGATGCAATAGCTCAGGCGGTTGATGGATAAAGTTTGCGTGGAATTGACAAGCTTGACATTTCTGTGCGTACTCCATGCAATTCTTGACCATTGTGGGCCAGTAGTAACCCATTCGCCTTACTTGAAAATGTAATTTAGGGCCTGATTGATGAGCTCCACATATTCCGGAATGGACCTCTTCCATGGCTTTGGACGCCTCTTCTTTTCCCAAACCCCTAAGGAGTAACCCGTCAAACGATCATCGATAAAGAGTCTCCTTGTAGTAGAAAAAGCGCAGGGCTCTTCGTTTGATATCCGTTCGCTGTTTTAGATCGCCAGGCAATTTGTGATGCTCAATGTAGTCCATCAACGGATGTCTCCAATCTTCGACGTCAATAACATAGACAGAGACCACATTGGAATTTTCGCACAATGGGACGATCCCTGTTGAGACAACCCATCGTTGGCAAATTGAAAGGTCCACAATTTCATTATTTGATAATGCCAAAGTTGCTGCTAGGTTGGCCAAGGCATCCGCCATTTGGTTTTCCTTCCTTGGCACATGTTCTAGTGTGACAACATCGAAACCTGTCAAGAGTTGTGTAGCGAGACGGAAATAAGGAACCAAATCCTCTTTCCTGACTTCGTAATTAGTTAGTAGCTGATCAATTACTAACTTTGAATCCCCGTACACTTCTAGATTTGTAATTTGCATTTCTAAGGCCGTTTGCAACCCCATGATGAGAGCTTGGTATTCCGCAACATTGTTGGAACACAACTCACCGAGAGTGAAGGCATATGGCAATATTTGCTTTTGGGGAGTGACGAAGACAACGCCAGCCCCTGCTCCATCTATTCTTGAAGATCCATCAAAGAACATCTTCCAAGTGGGGAGAATTTCTGCAAGAAAGACTTCTTCGTCCAGCAAGTCATCTAAAATTTCCCAATCTGCAGGGATTGGGTGATCTGCTAGAAAGTCAGCCACAACTTGGCCTTTAACTGCCTTGGCAGGTACATAGACAATGTCATGTTAATTGAGGAGCAAAGCCCACTTTGCCATTCGTCCTGATAAGACTGGTTTAGACATGATAAACTTGACTGGGTCGGCTCGAGCCACCAAATGCACCGTGTAAGCTTGCATATAATGCCTCAACTTTTGGATGGAGAAGATGAGAGCGAGACATGTCTTCTCTATTGGAGAATAATTTAATTCAGCTCCTGTGAGAGTTCGACTTAAATAGTATAAGGCCATCTCCCTTCTTTCCTCGTTTTCTTGGGCTAGAAGTGCTCCAAGCGATCTTTCTTGAGCTGCGATGTAAAGAATAAAAGGTTTCCCAGGAATGGGTGCACCCAATACCGGAGCATTAGCCAAGTAATTTTTAATGCTTTCGAAGGCATTATGACATGCTTCATCCCATACGAAAGGCACATTCTTCTTCATGAGTCGACTAAAAGGTTGACATCGACCCGCGAGGTTGGAGATGAACCGCCTGATAAACACGAGTTTTCCTTGGAGGCTTCTCAATTCTTTTAAGTTTGTTGGCTCCGGCATTTCTTGAATGGCCTTAAACTTCGATTGATCTACTTCAAGGCCCCGATGCTTCACAATGAATCCAAGGAACTTGCCTGAACTCACAACAAAAGCGCACTTCAATGGGTTCATTTTGAGTTGGTACTCGCGCAACCTATCAAACACTTTTCATAAGTCTTGCAAGTGATCACTCCTTTTCCTTGACTTGACAACCAAATCATCAACATAGCACTCAACGTACTTGTGAAGCATGTCTCCAAAGACTTTCTGCATAGCACGTTGGTATGTTGCACCGGCATTCTTTAATCCAAACGGCATGACTTTGTAACAGTAAATGCCTTTGGGAGTGCGAAATGCAGTTAACTCCTCATCTTCTTGCGCCATCTTTATTTGGTTGTAGCCAGACGATCCATCCATGAAAGACAAAGCTTCATGACCTGTGGTTGCATCCACCATGAGTTCAATGATAGGCAAAGGAAAGTCATCTTTCGGGCATGCATCATTCAAGTCGCGAAAGTCTACGCACACACGCATTTGTCCATTCTTCTTTTCAACTAGGACAATGTTTGCGATCCACTTGGGATATTGGACTTCTCTGATGAAGCCTGCAGCAATCAACTTGTCAACCTCTTCTTCAATTTGAGTTTGAACCTCCGTTCGAAAACGTCGTGTCAGCTGTTTGATGGGTCGAGCCTCCGGTTTAACAGCTAATCGATGAACTGCTATTTTTGGATCAAGACCGGGCATTTCTGTATAATTCCAAGCGAAGACATCCTTGTATTCAAGCAACAAGTGATGGTACCCCTCTTCCTCTTGAGAGCTTAGCGACGCGCTCACAAATATCGGTCTTGGGTCTTCTTCCGTCCCCAGATTGATTTTTTTAAGTTCATCGACCGTAGATTTCACCCCATCTTCGAGTTCTGGAGGAGCTGCCTCTACTTCATATTCGAAGCCTTCATGGTCATTCTCTTCATAAGCTTCTACTTCGGCTACTGTGATGTGATAAGCATATTGAATAACATCATCCTCATCGCCACTAGCATCATTGTCTTCTTTATCTTGACCGGTGAGTATGAAGGTATGTTGCCTCACTTTAAGTTGGTCAGTCGAATTCACCTCTAGCACGCAACGTCTTTTCATGCGTGATGGGATGAGACTTTGGATTTCTTTATTTTCCGATTGGCCAACTTCTTCTTTTCTTTTTCTATCTTGTTGGCCTTTAGGAGCTTGGATCCTTTCAAGTGCCAACTTCCGAGGAGTTGGCTTTATTTATTTATTCGATGATGACAACCTCTTGAACACAGAAGTTCTTGTAGCTACGGTGTCAAGACGATCAAAGATGGAGCTTCGACTTGTTAACTTTTCAACACGTTCAAACACCGAAAGCCGGCCTGTTGATTTAGTAGAAGTACTTTGGGAACTTGGGCAGATGCGATCGAACGCTGAAGTGCGAGAAATGGATTGGATTTGTGGAATCTCATCTTCTACTTCTTCGATGCTTATGTACTGCATGCTTGCTTTCTCCGCCTTTCTTCTACCTGAGATTTTGATCGGCTTGTTTGGGATAAAACCAAGACCCGTTTTAAACGAATCACTTGTTTTTCCCTGTTCCCTTAGCTTCTTTTGAAACTCATCGAGCGCATGAGCTTTCTTACTGACGGCTTAATCATCCTCTTTACTTGACGAACCGAAGTCGAATCCAGCCTTTGCCAGCAATTTGTAAGCATTGGGGTCAAACCCTTCATTTGTTCTTTTCTCGGGTAAAGGTCCGTGCTCTACCCTTCCTTTGACTGGTTTGACAAATCCTTTCAATGGTTGCTTGGTAGGAGTTTGGTCGTTTAAATTTGTCAATGGCAATACTGATGCTTCCTTCAATAATTTTATGTCCTCTTCGCTCAGCTTCCGAGGACTGACTTGCCGCTTTGTTCCCGCAAATGGAGACTCTCCTTCCTTGCGCTTGGACTTTGGCACATATCGAAGAATTGGGATGATTGGACTGGACTTGTCTGATGTCACAGTTGTGGATGGAGACTTGTGTGACTCTTCATTTCCTTCACCCTTCGCTTCAACTTCCTTCCTTGTCACCATTTTGGCTTTCCCTGTTGAGGGTGCTTTGACTGGCAGAACTTCAATTACTGATTCCTCATCTGAATAGAACTTGGAATCTGCGAAGTAAGACTCAGCCTTAGTGAATGGCTTGGTATCACCTATCACTGTTTTTACGCCTCCGTGGTAAAACTTGAAGCATTGATGCAGAGTTGAAGGCACGACATCATTTTCATGAATCCATGGTCGCCCCAACAATATGTTGTATGAAGTCTTTGCATCGATCACATGAAACAAAGTGTGTGACTCCAATTCGCCAATAACCATGTCTAGCCGAATCATGCCTATCGCTCTTTGCTCTCCTTGGTTAAAACCTTGGATCATGAGGCGACTTTTAGATAACTCGTCAATATTGATGCCGAGTCGGGACATTGTCGATTTTGGCATGATGTTCACGGCAGACCCTCCATCTACAAGCATGCGGTTTAATTTTTGCTCTCGCATGTAGCCTGTCACAAAAAGAGGTCGGTTGTGTGGCTTTGAACCCAATTGTAAATCTTCATCTGTGAAATGAATAGCGTCACAACATGCTACGCATGCCGCACACTCATTGATGTTTGAAGAGTATTGGCCTTCATCAAGCAACAACTGGACTAAAGCACGTCTCGCCGACTGGGAAAGTTGCGACACGTTTGAGCGGCTAAATTTTAAAGGCAAGTCTTCCGATTGTCTCGACACTTCAGTTTCTTCAACCTTCTCAGCACCTTTGGAATTACCTTCAAAGTTGGTTGTCATTGAATTAGCTCTCCAACTCATTTGCCTCTTGGGCAAGCACCTTACTGGCGGATTTTGATTGAAGGATTTTTGTATACAAGGAGTGAATTTCTCCTTTATACATCTTGTCTTATTCCTTGCGAGGCATTGACATCTCCCAAGTGGTCGTTTATGATCTGGCTGCGGGAGTGGTGGACTTGACAACACACCTTTGCGCGCTTTTCGACGAGTGACAAGTATCCATCCTTCATCATCATCGCATGGGGCAGTTTTAGGAGCGAGGTTTATTTGCCGGATTGGCTTCGCTTCCTCTAACTTTCTATCATTGCCCGTCTCTTTTGAGAAATGGCATGGCGCCTTTGCTGGCGTGGAAGGTACTTGAACTGGTTCAAAAGACCCAAATGAAATGGTAGTGCAGTTGACCGCAGCAACCTCATCGACATCCAGCTCGATTCTTCCTTGCTTGGTGATAGGAGCACATTGTGCGACGTTCTTAATATGTTTTTACCCCCATTTATGCAATGTTTAGCCCTTAGTATTGTAATATAGAGTCATTGAGTCATGTTACGAGTCTTTGGCAGAGTTGGTTGTGAAATAAGCATAAAACGCAGAAATTGTCTGAAAATGTGAAGAGTCCCAGTTTGAGTAGGAATCCTTGTAGACTAGGAAACCTGTTTGGATTAGGAATCTTTATTGTTCGTCGTTTCTGTAACATTTTAGGACAAGTTTATTAAATGATTTATTCTTCCATTATCCTAATTATTTCTTTTTGATAGGTGAGATAAATCAAAGGAATTACCATGGGGAGTAATTGCCGAATTACCTTGGAGAGAAGAAGATTTCGGTTGAAGATAAGGAGAGATTTATGGAGGAAGGAGATTAGCCAAAATCAAGGGAGAAAATATTGTGGAATTCGGCAAAGATAGGAGGAAAAGAAGGAAGATTAAGTTCAAGCTTTAAGGGATTAAAATTGCCAAAAATATCAAGAGGATTTCAAGGAGAGGTTAGGGCTGCCGACCTCCCTCTCCCTTGCTCCCTATATATAGCTTGGCAACTTTGTAATCTCTCATCTTGAGTCTCTCATATTTCACTAGCCAAAACTCTGTCAAAATCCCTACCAAAAATATTCAGTAAATTCACAAGCCACAACCATCCTCCATCACCATCAAGACGTCACTTTGTCAAGCCTCTTCAAGGTTCAACAAAGTGTGATTCATCCTTTCTCATGGCTATGTATTTATTGATTTGTTTTACTTTGTCTATGGAGTGTAAACAGATTTTTGTTGTTGGAATTTTGTGTAATAATTTGATATTGGATTTCCGAATTTGCTAATTGGTTATTTGATATCTTATTTCTTCATAGCATGAAACGAAATTGGTGAAGGAATAGGGCAGTAAAAATACATGAGTTCTTGTTTTATCTTGATTAATTTTCTGCATTCATATGCATAAAAATCGATGCATGAGGGCAGCCTTGATCATGGCTGTCCCTTGTGTATTGGTTTCAATTGCCGGATTTAATATAAGGGGAAACATACACGAAGTTGTTTCTCCTTATGTTTATTCAAAGGGCTAGAGTAATACAGAAAATTTACATAGAGAAAGGAGATGAGGTGACGCCATACTCCCTAATATGTTTCCAATTTAACTCATTGTGCGTATGTGTTTCTTGTTTCAGTTTCTACACGAAGTGTTTCTGAAAAATTTAGCACTATGTCTAGGATTACGCACGAAGCTAGTTCTAGATAATTAAGGAGTTTTGCATGATTAGAATAACCACGAAGGCTCTAATTAAATTGGAATTAGGATGAAATTAGAATAATTGTCGAAAATTGCTGCCTTGTTTCTTTGTTGGTTTTGTTAAACGAGTTTTTGGTGATGTGTTGTGTGAAAGATGAAGATCATATAAATAATAAAATTAGGTTTTATTTTATTTTATATTAGAAATTTTCAGTAGGATTTAATATATTTTTCAACCCCCAATTTGTTATGTGACACTTTGTGTAATTGAATACCCTAGGATTCCCCGGATAGAACGATCCCTATTTGTCTAACACTACATGCGATACAAAAGGGTTTTAATGTGATTGGAGTTTTATTGCAGGTACAATAACTTGGTTAATAAAAGTCTCGTCAATTTTTGGCGCCGTTGCCGGGGAATTCTATAAATTTCGATCCATGAAGTGTTACTTTTTTTTTTTTTTAAGTCTTCCACCCCACACTTATTTCATACATCATACATCACAACATCATCTCAAATAGAATTCTGCCAAGTCTATAGGACAAGGTAGAGGTAACTATACTAAGCATGGAGATAATATAGGTGATGAAGAAAAAGCTCAATGTAGGCTCAAAAGGGGTCAACTAAGGGGTCCCACTACGGGCACAAATAGGGTTACATGGCTTTTTGGCTCAAGTGGTGGTAATCCTAAAATGATCCATAAATCCTTTTCAAAATCAGAGCAGTTTATGACATATATGCTTTAACAATCGCAAAAGCGAGTTCTAGTAAATTCTAGAGTCCATTAAAAGCTATGGCACATAGTTATTGAATAATCAAAGAATGATGAAGTTTTGAAAAATTTCTGCCACATTACCAATTCACACTCAAGAAGAAAGCAATTAAGCTCTAAGGCTCACATAGGATGTTATGGAAACGAATCAACTCAACATGCATGCTTCACATATCATTCAAATACTCACATGTTCATACCAATCACAATATCTATGAAGCTCACAATTTAATTATTATGATCATGCAAAACAATCTTCTATGTGCTCAAAGATATAATCATCATCGACTTTAGGGGCAACAACTTAAGACTCTAACTAAAAATCCTAAAAAAAAAATAAAAAATAAAAAATAAAAAAAATAAAACGTTTTTTTATTTTTTTTATTTTTTATTTTTATTATTATTTTTTTTTTTTTGGAAGTGACGAAAAGAAATTACATAAATCAAACACACAAAAGCATAAAAGCATGGAAACATGTATCCGTACCCCACACTTAAAAGTTACATTGTCCTCAATGCAATCTCAATAATTGTAAGTAATTTCTAAGCATAGGATAAATTCACACGTTTCACACTGATACAATTCAACCAAGAGAGTGTAGGGATTTAGACAGAGCAAACTATCGGTGATGGCTCCTCCAATGCTATGGTTGAAATGGGTTGCCTCTCATGCAGCGCTTAATTATTTATAGTCCTTTAGCCTAGACTCTTCTCATGTTCCCTTGGATCTTGGGGCGTCTCCCACATCTATCTCCTCAAGCTGCTCCTCGAAAGGCTCGTAATAAGGTTTAAGTCGATGTCCGTTCACCTTAAAAACTTTACCTGTAACATCACTTTTAATCTCTATAGCACCATGAACAAACACGTTAGTCACAATGAAAGGACCGACCCAACGTGAACGTAATTTGCCAGGAAATAATCTAAGATGAGAATGATACAATAGGACCTTTTGTCCTACGTGAAACATTTTACCCCTTAAGTGCTTGTCATGAAACACTCTCGTCTTCTCCTTGTAGATCCAAGCGGCATCGTATGCGTCATTTCTGATCTCCTCAAGCTCGCTCACTTGTAATTTCCTGTGCAATCCTGCCTCATCCAAGTCCATGTTGAACTTCTGAACCGCCCACCACGCCTTATGCTCCAACTCCACTGGTAGATGGCATGCTTTGCCATAGGTCAATCGAAAGGGAGACATTCCAATGGGTGTCTTGTATGCTGTTCTGTAGGCCCACAACGCATCGTCGAGTCTGTCGCTCCAGTCTTTCCTCGTTGGGCCCACAGTCTTCTCCAAAATCCGCTTGATTTCCCTATTCGACACCTCTGCCATGCCACTCGTCTGAGGATGATATGGTGTGGACACCTTGTGGGTGACCCCATACTTCTTGAGTAAAGCCTTGATCGTTCTGTTACAGAAATGAGAACCTCCATCTCTAATAAGCACACGTGGTACCCCAAACCTGGAAAATATGTTAGTCCTCAAGAAATCTGCAACAACCTTTGAATCATTAGTCCGCATGGCTTTTGCCTCAACCCACTTAGATACGTAATCAACAGCCAATAAGATATACAAGAATCCCTTAGAAGAGGGAAAAGGACCCATAAAATCAATACCCCAAACATCGAAAATTTCCACAACGATAATTGGTGAAAGGGGCATTTGATCTTTAGGGCCGATATTACCTGTCCTCTGGCACCTGTCACATGTCATGCAAAATGCATATGCGTCTTTGAATATGGTGGGCCAATAGAATCCGCAGTCCAATATCTTAAGGGCTGTCCTCCTCGCTCCAAAATGACCTCCACACGCCTCACTATGGCAGAATTTGAGTATCGGCCTATGCTCTTCTTGTGGAACACAACGTCGAATGAGCTGATCACTACAATGTCTCCAAAGGTATGGATCATCCCAAATGTAGTATCTCGCCGTCTTCTTCAGTCTCGCCTTGGATGCCTGAGATAATGTACTAGGAAAAGTCTTAGTAACTAAATAATTAACAACATCCGCATACCAAGGTTCGTGTGCCTCCAATCGAAAAAGCTGCTCATCTGGAAATGACTCTTGCAAGGGTAACGTCTCCTCCTCTTGCACAATTCTGCTCAAGTGGTCCGCCACCACATTCTTGCTTCCCTTCTTATCCTTGATCTCAATGTCAAACTCTTGTAATAAGAGGATCCATCGAATCAAGCGTGGCTTTGCATCTTTTTTTTTCATCAGATATCTGAGGGCTGCATGATCAGAATAAACAATCACTTTAGAATTCAATAAATATGAACGGAATTTTTCTAAAGCAAAAATGACTGCCAACAATTCTTTTTCAGTCGTAGAGTAATTCATTTGAGCATCATTGAGGGTTCTAGAAGCATAATATATGGCACAAGGCCTCTTTTCTTTTCTCTGTCCAAGAACCGCTCCAACCGCATAGGCTGATGCATCGCACATGAGCTCAAATGGAGAACTCCAATCAGGTGGCGCCATAATGGGGGCAGATGTCAACAACTCTTTCAACGCCATGAATGCCTTCTCGCACTTCTCATCCCACACAAACGGTACGTCTTTCTGCAATAGGGTACACAAGAGCTTGGCCACCAATGAAAAGTCTTTGATGAACCTCCTATAAAAACCTGCATGGCCAAGGAACGAACGTACCTCTCTTACAGTTGTAGGGGAGGGTAAGTGAAGTATAATATCAATCTTGGCCCTATCAACCTCTATACCCTTAGCAGAAATTATATGTCCTAAAACTATCCCTTGAGTTACCATAAAATGGCATTTTTCCCAATTCAACACAAGATTAGTTTCAACACATCTTTCCAAGATTAATTCCAAATTTTGTAGACATGCATCAAAATCACTACCATAAACACTAAAGTCGTCCATGAAGACTTCAATAATGTTTTCGATATAGTCAGAAAATATGGAATACATGCATCTTTGGAACGTACCTGGGGCATTACATAGCCCAAATGGCATCCGTCTGTACGCAAACGTCCCAAAAGGGCACGTAAACGTTGTCTTTTCTTGATCGTCTGGGTGGATGCATATCTGATTATAACCGCTGTACCCGTCCAAGAAACAATAGAATTCGTGCCCAGCTAGTCTTTCCAACATCTGGTCCATGAATGGAAGAGGCATGTGATCTTTTCTTGTAGTCGCATTCAACTTTCTGTAGTCAATACACATCCTATGTCCAGTCACCAACCGTTGTGGCACGAGCTCATCCTTGTCGTTCTTCACCACTGTGACTCCACTCTTCTTGGGTACGACCTGAACTGGCGATATCCACTGGCTATCCGAGATCGGATATATGACGCCACAATCAAGGAGTTTGATAACCTCCTCCTTCACAATCTTCATCATAGGGGGGTGTAAGCGCCTCTGACCCTCCCTAGTGGGCTTCGCTCCTTCCTCGAGCAAGATCCGATGGACACAAGTAGTAGGGCTGATACCCTTGATATCCGCCAACGTCCATCCAATGGCGGTCTTGTTCCTCTTAAGCACATCAATCAACTTTGCTTCCTGCTGTTCGCTCAGCTGTGATGACACAATAGCTGGTAGAGTGTCATCGTCTCCCAAGAATACGTACTTCAAATGGTTCGGAAGCACCTTCAGTTCGAATTTAGGGGCCTGTTCCACAGATGGAAGAATTTTGTTAGTGGAAATGGGAATTGACTCGAACTTGTTATACCTGACATAGGGTGTCGCCTCTAGAATGGCAACCACTTTAGCAATAGACGGCTCAAGATCAAGCCGTGCTTCCTTTGTTATCTCCTCCCCATGTTTGTCATATCCCGCCCCTAGCTCAATGGCTAATTGCTATAGATCCAAAGTTTCTGATGAAACCTGCGTAATAGAGTCAACAACGTCAATAGCATAGCATGGTTTAAGATCAGAAACCGGATACCTCATTGCTTCAAAAATGTTGAAGCCAATCACTTCACCATCAAACTCCATGGTGAGATTTCCTGCAGCAACGTCAATCTTCGTTCTTGCTGTCCTCATAAAAGGTCGCCCCAAAAGCAATTGAGTGGAATTTAGGGGGGACTCTTCCATGTGTAGGACATAAAAATCCGCTGGGAAGATCAACTGGTTCACCTGCACAAGAACATCTTCCACATACCCCTCAGGGTATTTGTTAGACCTATCAGCAAGTTGTATGATGACATTATCTCTCTTCAAAGGTCCTAAAGCTAGGGACTCATAAACATTGTAGGGCATCACATTAATTGACGCCCCTAGGTCTAGCATAACATTTTCAAAACGAGTTTGTCCTATAACACAAGGTACAGAAAAACACCCTGGGTCCTTCATTTTGGGGGGTAGCGTCCTCTGAATGACGGCGGAAACCGTCTCGTTCATGCGCACTACTTGCTCCTTCCTCGTATGCCTTCTCGTGGTGCACATCTCCTTCAGAAACTTGGCATACTTTGGAATCTGTTTGATGCATTCCAAAAGAGGGATGTTCACTTGCACCTTTCTAAACACCTCTAGCACCTCCTCATCAGATTTGTCCTTCTTGGACTTTGTGAACCTAGAGGGAAATGGTAAACACGAAGATGGGTTAGTATTAACTAAACCACTAGAGTTAGGGTTGTTTACCTTTGGTGCCTCATTTTTAGAAGTTGTTGGATCCTTCTCAAGGTCATTATCCTTGAACAAAACGTCACCTTCATCATGTAGGGTAACCTTGGCGTCAACATCCTTGCTTGCATTGCCAACATCCTTATCATCCTTCTCCCTCTCAATGATAAGGCTTTTGGAAGCCCTTCTCGTTTTAGGGACTCTTGTAGGGTCCTCCAACTCTTTACCACTCCTTGTGGTAATGGCTTGGGCTTGCTCCTTCTTTGGGTTCTTGATGACACCCCCTGGAAGCTTTCCTTGTTCACTGAACTGGCCCATGAAATCTACTACTTGGCCCATTTGGTTCTTGAGTTCGGTAATGTCCTTGGCATTGGTCTGCTGCCCCACCAACAAGGCTTGAGTGGCCGTGTTCAATTGACTTTGCCACATAGCTAGAGATTTCAACAACTCATCATAATTAGGTGCACTAGACACACCTTGGTTCCCTTGCATTGGAGGTACATATGAGGCTTGTGGCCTTGGTTGAAGCTGCCCTTTGGGCCTAGGTTGAAACGCCATATTCCCTTGTCGTGGGCCTTGTGGTTGAACATCGGGCCTCAACACATTATCATTGTTAGCCCACTTGAAATTGGGGTGGTCACGAAAGCCTGGATTGTAAGTGTTAGAGAATGGATTGTATTGTGGCCTTGCTTGGTACCCTCCTTGGTATCCCAACGCATTGACTTCCTCATACCCGTCGTTGGCGATTTGGGGGCACTGATCTGTAGGATGTCCCTCGGTGCATACCCCACAAACTTGTGCTTTTTGTTGCTTCATTAACCGGGCCATCATATCCGAAAGCTTGTCCACCTTCTCTTCCAATGCAAGGTTGGTCCTTGTCTCATTCACTTGCCTTGACCGTTGTTGTGCTCCAAATTGCTGATTCTTCAAGGCCCTGATATCCAACAAAGCTTTGGCCTCAACGTTCCCCTTTTCTAAGAATGATCCACCGGCCGCTGAGTCTAGGAACTCCTTGTCTTGTTCACGCATCCCCTCGTAGAAATACTGTAGGAGAAGACCTTCCCTAATGCCATGTGCTGGACAAGAGGCAATGAGACTCTTGTATCGATCATAGTAATCCCCAAATGTTTCGTCGTTAGCTTGTCTGATCCCAGTGATTTGGCTCCTCAATTGAGTGACTCTAGATGCTGGGAAGTACTTGAGTAGGAACTCATTTACCATCGTGTTCCAACTAGTGATTCTTCCTGTTGGTACCTCGAAAATCCATCTCCTTGCCTTATCATCCAATGAGAATGGAAAGGCTCTCATCTTCACAAGTTGAGGGTCTGCTCCTCTAGGGTACATCGAGTCACATGTAAACTGGAAGAGCTTCAAGTGTGAGTTAGGGTCCTCCCCTGATAGGCCATGGAACTTGGGCAACTCATGTAGGAATCCGCTCCTAAGCTCAAAGTCATCCGATTTTCCGGCCGCAACTGCAGGATATGTTATGTTTGATGGCGGATTTTGATTGAAGGATTTTTGTATACAAGGAGTGAATTTCTCCTTTATACATCTTGTCTTATTCCTTGCGAGGCATTGACGACTCCCAAGTGGTCGTTTATGATCTGGCTGCGGGAGTGGTGGACTTGACAACACACCTTTGCGCGCTTTTCGACGAGTGACAAGTATCCATCCTTCATCATCCCGGATTGGCTTCGCTTCCTCTAACTTTCTATCATTGCCCGTCTCTTTTGAGAAATGGCATGGCGCCTTTGCTGGCGTGGAAGGTACTTGAACTGGTTCAAAAGACCCAAATGAAATGGTAGTGCAGTTGACCGCAGCAACCTCATCGACATCCAGCTCGATTCTTCCTTGCTTGGCAAGCCTCATGATCAAATCCTTCAAAACAAAGCACTTCTCAACTGGGTGGCTTACGAGGCGATGAAACTTGCAATACTTTGGATCATTGACCCGATGCATTTCTTCTGGACGCTTGCACTCTGGAAGTTCTATGACCTTGTTCTCAAGCAAATCTTCCAACATGCCTGGCACGTCGGAATCTGGGAATGGATAAGTCTTTTGCTCCCACTCAGTCAATGAGTGCTTCTTCCTTCCGTAGGCTTGAGTCGGTTCTACTCTCTTAACCTCCTTCTTGTCTCGTGTGGAGATCTTGATTGGAGCAACGCTTACAGTCATCGACTCCTTTGTAGATCTTTTCACGACCTTGTCAACTTTGCTGCTGAAGGCTTTATCCTTTCGCTGATCATTGACAAACTCCTTCTTACCCTTGTGGCTAGCTATGCTCAATTCCATGTCATGCGCTCGCGTAGCTAGTTCTTCAAAGGATCGAGGCTTGATACCTTGGAGAATGTACAGCAAATCGAAATGCATGCCTTGGATGCACATTTCTACCGCAGACGTCTCCGACAAGCGGTCTTTACAATCAAGGCTAAGCGAGCGCCACCTGTTGATGAAGTCAATTGCTGGTTCATCTCTCCATTGTTTTGTATTGGTGAGTTCCATCATGCCCACAGTTCGCCTTGTACTGTAGAAACGATTTAAGAACTCACGTTCCATTTGGTCCCAACTGTCAATGGACTCGGGCTCTAAATCCGTGTACCACTCAAAGGCATTGCCTTTCAAAGAGCGAACAAATTGCTTAACAAGGTGGTCACCCTCCGTTCCGGCGTTATTGCAGGTTTCGATGAAGTGAGCAACATGTTGCTTTGGGTTACCCTTTCCTTCGAATTGCTGGAACTTTGGCGGCTGGTATCCCAACGGCATCCTTAGTCCATTGATTCTTTTGGTGTAGGGTTTGGAGTAGGTGAGAGAATCACGAGAAGGACCTCCATATTGAGCTCTGATGGAGTTGGTGATGATGTCTTGCAATTGCTGAAAGGACATAGATCCAAGCGAGCCATCATCATCTTTGTCAACGTTCTTGGAGCTCTCGCCTACTTTGTACTTCTTTTCTTCATCTTGACTTTCAAGCTTGTTGTAGAGCTCAGCGATCTGCATGTCTTTTTCTTCCACCGTCTTGGTGAGCTTCTCAACCGCTCCCATCAGATTGGCTATCTGCTCTTCAATGGTGGATGCCCCTGTCACCATGACTTGCATGGGGATAGGTTGTGATGAATAGTCCGCAGGCATGCCATACGTGCGGTCTTCATCATTATTTGGGCTTCCATCATATGAAGCCGTGCTTGATTCATCATCCGTGGCAGGTGAGAATGATCACTCCCTTGATTTGTTTGGAGCTTCCTTTTCTTCACTTCGCGAGGCGCGCTTGCCTTCACTTCGCGAGACATGCTTGTCTGCAAGATTCGCCAAGGTGATGACCGGTTCGCGAGGGTTGGAAGGCAAAGCCACAAATGTTGTGGGTTGATTCCTCGCCATGCTACGGGTGACATGACCAGAGGGCTCGCTGTTTGACCTCGCGGTCATTGGTTTAGACTTCTTCGTCGAGATGGCTTGAGTACTCTTGGAGGCCATTACGTCGAACGAATTTGAACTTGCTTGCGGAGAAGGAGATGAGAGGCAAAGTTGTCCCACTGGGCATGCCAATTTTGTAAACACGAAAATATCTGCGACAAATAACAGAACAACACGTGTACAAACAATAATTTAATCAAATCAATGCGAATGCGGGTTACAATCTTTGTGAACTCCTCTGATTCTATCTCCGAATTTAGGTCTAACTCAAGGGTGACAAGCACTTGTTCTTGAGGGTTACACGGGATGATCGCGTAACAAGTATTTGGGATTTGGATTTGGTGAAGAACTGGCTATGAGCTTGATAGTTCTTCAAGGATTTGGTGAAGAACTGGCTATGAGCTTGATAGTTCTTCAAGGATTTGATGAAGAACAGGCTATGAGCTTGATAGTTCTTCGAGGATTTAGCGAAGAACAGGCTATGAGCTTGATAGTTCTTCGAGGATTTAGCGAAGAACAGGCTATGAGCTTGATAGTTCTTCAAGGATCTTGGGGAGACTTCTGAGCTCGCGGGAGGGATTCTTCTCTCTCTCTCTAGTCCGCTGCTTCTGTTTATGCTCTCTTGGTTTCGCCCTTTTTCTCTCTGCCCCCTTTCCCCATGGTATGGGAGGGGTATTTATAGTGTTAACATGCCTTCACTTAAGGCAAGTAATGAAGATTTTGAATCAATAATATTTCCTTAATCGAATCAATGAATCTTGACTGATTGATTTACTTGCTGATTTTAACACAATTAGATCAATCAAATCTTAAGGTTTAGATATGCCCAGATCGCTTTAGATTAATGTCTTGTTTTGGACAAAATCTTTAGCAAGGGGCGAGCTATCTCACGGACATGGAAAGTATCCCGCGAGGAGGCTTGATCTCCAAGCGAACCGTGATTTCCAATCCCTGCATGCATGCAAACTCTGTCGTCTAGCTACTTCGCGAATTTCCCAATGCGGAGCCAACTCGCCTTCACGTACATGCGCGCGGAATCATTTCGCCTCACCACTGTTTAAGTCTATGCGAAGTGAAGTCGAGTTCGCCTCGCCTTCATTTATCTCTACGCGGAGTCATTCCGCCTCGCCACTGTTTAAGTCTATGCGAAGTGAATTCCAGTTCGCCTCGCCTTCTTAGCTCGCCTCGTGAAGTCAAAGTCACTGTTTAGGTCTACGCGAAGTGAAGTCGAGTTTGCCTCGCCTTCATTTCCAGTTCGCCTCGCCAAGCTTAGCTCGCCTCGCGAAGTCAAAGTCACCTCGCGGAGTCAATTTCATCTCGCCAAGCCTTCCTCGCCTAAGCGAAGTGCATTTCGCTTGCGAAGTCAAATCGTCAATCCACACTTGATAATTGATTTCAATTGGAGGTTTAAGGCTTTGTTGTAGGCCGATCATTTCCAAGTTGCCACGCGTTATTTCTGGCGGCTTTCCAATGTTGTTGACTCACATCCACATATTTACTTGGATTATCCAACGACTATTATCATCGTTAAATTTTATATGTCTACAGGAACGACCTCATGCTTGCACTTCTATTCTATAAGTGGTTCGTGCACTTACGAGTACTGTATTAAAACATACAATAGAAGGTTGGGTTACAGACTTTTGGAGATTTTGGGTACTGTGTTAGTATTTGCGAACAGTGAGATGCTTTGGGTTTTGATCAAGGGAGCTTAATGATGGAAACTTGTTTATGGGATGGTGGAGTGGAGAGCCATTTTTGGATCAAAATATAAAGAATTCGGTTGATAAGGAAATTTGGTGTCCGGAGTAATTCTGCAAGTTTGGATTAAACTCTATTTAAAGTTAGTGTGTGGTTTGGAGCATTTGGGTGTCCTGAGTAATCTATGGACTTGCACCCAACACGAAAAGAATGCAGTTCAAAGCTTTCGGAGTGATCGTCGTTTATTTGGAGTATTTCAATGGTAGTTATCGATTAAGAGTTTGATACGAGGATTGGAGGCACAATGTTGTCCCAGAAGCAAAAAGGGAAGGATTTCAGAAAACGTGTCGCTGAGTTACTAATTTTAGTTAGTATCGGAGTTAAAGCTTGGATTTCAGGTAAGGTCTTTCTCGGGGAACCTTTCTTTAAATTGATAAATAATGTTATAACTGAAATCGTTGATTTGTGTGGCATTGATTGATTAACACTTGAATGTTATTGTTTTTGTTAAAAGCATGTGTTGGATGATATATTATAATGTGAGTATTGATGTTCAATTGATATGCATAATGCATTGTGAAGAATTTTGAGATTAGTGTGAAATTAGTAAGATTGGCGATTGTGGAGAAGTGAGAATGAGATTGAGATTGAGAGGAAAGATACATTTTGTGTAGTTGAGTTTCCTCATGGGTTGTCCAAGATCTAGGGTAGTCCACACGTGCACAAGTTTGGGGAAAGTATGCCCCTACGATGGCGGACAACAATAAAACAATCTTTCGGGTTTCGGGTTTGGAGACCATGAGTATAACAAGATGACTAATAAAAGAGGTACAAGTGTGAGATATTACTAATTGTTAGATCATATACTTGAGACATTTGAGTCACCCCCGGTTGGAAAAATACACGGTATGGGACGTGTAGGCTCACATGTCTTTGATGTATAGACTGATTAATTAGCCAGTAATTGAAGAAGACATTCATTAACATACATGCATCGAATTGTCGTTATATATTTAAAGTATTGTTTGATGATTGATACCTTGATTGTTTGACATAGTTAAGTATAACCTAAAGAGGTTTGGCCCTACAGAGCGTAAGCTCACCCCTATGAGTCTTGTTCAGGTTCGTACGAGGATATGTATTTCGAGAAGTCTAACTGTGGAGTTTAGGAGACGTGTACGAGAGTAGAAAAGAGTTACAGAAGATTAGAAATGAGCTAGACAGCAACACCAATATTACCTTTGTTTTTGTTATTTCAATTTGTTTTGTTTTTAAATAATTTATGGAAAAATATTTGAATTTGTATTATTTTCTTTTACTTTTCCCGTTCACGTCTCGGATTGATTCAGTGTTAAGTGATTCGAAACCACCGACACCTGGTCCGGGGTGTGACAAGTGTCTTCGTTGAAGAACCTCCAAGTCACAACTCCATCCTCCACGCTACCCGCATTCGTCATAGTTCCACTCATTCCATCATCACGTAACAACAACAACCAGCCATTGAACCACTCACCTATATCCATCTCCATTGATCATTTGGCTACCTTTGAAGATGCCATTGATAGCCTCTTATCTTAAAACGACACCCTACAAATCCAGAATGATGATTTACAACATGATACTGCGGCAATAGCTCGCAGCCGAACCCACATGACTCACCAATTTGTTGTCATTTAAAACACCATCTTCAATCAGTGGGGGAACTAATTAACCACCCACCCTAAATCTTCCACCAGATGTTGTTAATGGATCCCCCTCTAACCTCCATACTATGGGGGACTATTAGCTCACCCCACAACTTCACATCTCTGAGCCACGATCACCTCGTACACCTCTCAAAAATCAGCTGACCTTCTGGTCGTTTCCCCCATTACCCGCCACATACCTGCTTCACACCCTTCAATCATCTCTATTCCACCTTCACTCCACATCCCCACATGAGTACAACACCTCCACGGTTTTCTATTGTCTCTTCTTCCCTACCACACCTAACCCTTAACCGACACGGTAACAACTACAACCCACCCCCACCATATCACCCCCACAACACCTATTTTCCGGATACACCAGATCTCCCTCCAGACCACCCACCACTATTGACCACCCAGAGTTGATTTACCGCGTTTCAATGGCAAAGATGTGGTCAGCTGGATCACCTTGGCAGAGCGTTACATGAGAGTACATCACATACCTCCTTTAGAGCAACTCCAACAATAAGTGTTATTTGGAGGTGCTATTCTCGTTTTAGCACCTCCTTGTAGCACTATTCATATTTCACTCATTTCTCTTCTCCAACAATAAGGTGCTATATGGAGGTGTTATTCTCAATATTTTTGATTAAAATATAATTTGAGTATAATGTTAATAAATATTATATTAAATAATATGTTAATTTAATTAAAAATAGTAAAAATAAATTTTTGTTTTTTTCTTAATATTTTGAATTATTCTTATCATTTAATATAATATTTAAAAAAAATTATATATACATGTTAAGTCTTTTATGGAGTTTTGTCGGCATATATGACAAAATTGCCACTATTTTGTAGATATTTGATGTGTTATGTCGGCATATACGACAAACAACCCAATTTCAATGTGATTTTTGTCGCCACGTTTCAAAATTCTATTAGGCTATCCAGATTCCGGGTTGTATGTGTTTGACACGTGTCATATCTTATCCATTCATATCATCCCAAATCGTCCATAAATATGAGGTTAGCGTCATCCTCATCTCTCACAAATTCACAAACATTTCTCATATCCAAATCCTACAAACCCCCCATATTGTTTTCCTATCTATTTTGTCAAACTTCTTCTGCAATGAATCGTTTGACAAAATTTTTATTAAAATATCAAGAAGAGGCTGTCCATAGAAACCGTCGAAGATCCAACATGATGGCCGCCGCTGCTTTGCAAATTCAAAGCAATGAAGACGAGGAGAGACAATGGGGTGGATCTTCGGAAGGTCGTACTTATAATGCTAGAGATCGAGAGCTCATGGATCAACGACTTAAAGCTCAATACTTCACAGATTCATGCAGGTATGAGCCAAATATATTTCATAGGCGGTATCGAATGCAACCTTGGGTCTTTGACAGGATAATGCACGACGTGGCCAACTACGATTCATATTTTGTTCAAAAAAGAGATGCGACCGGGAGAGTCGGCCTATCAACTGAACAAAAGCTGACATGCGCCATGAGACAACTCGCATATGGGATCACAGCTGACTTCTTTGATGATTATATGGATATTGCAAAATCCACTGCCATCGAGATCTTGGAGCACTTCACCAGAGCAATATGGAATGTGTACCACGAGCAATACCTCCGCCGACCAACACCGGCAGATTTGCGACGCCTGCTCGACAAGGCTGTAGATAGAGGATTTCCAGGGATGATTGGGAGCCTTGATTGTATGCACTGGAGGTGGAAAAATTGTCCCACTGGTTGGGCAGGGCAATATACTAGACACAAGGGGAAACCAACTATCATCTTGGAGGCGGTGGCATCATACGATACTTGGATTTGGCATGCATTTTTCGGACTTCCAGGTTCTCTAAATGATATTAACGTACTTGGACGTTCTCCTTTGTTCAATGATGTGTGTCTTGGTGAAACCCCTGAAGTTCTTTACCAGGTGGGTAATAGACATTACAACAAATGTTATTACCTAGTTGATGGCATATACCCCAAATGGGGTTCATTTGTGCAAGCAATTCGAAATCCGAGGTCGCCACAGACACAATACTTCACAAAGATGCAAGAAGCGTACAGAAAAGATGTTGAGAGAGCATTTGGTATTCTCCAAGCTCGCTGGGCTGTCATTAGAGGACCAGCTCGTGGGTGGAGTAAGGAGAATCTTCAATACATCATGATGACGTGCATTATCTTGCACAATATGATTGTTGAAGATGAACATGATAAAGATGCAGCAGAACCATTTGATCCGAATGATATCCCAACCGAACTAAGAAAAGCAGAAATATATGAAAGGGATCCAGAAAGAGAAACTGATGTTCATCGCAATCCGGAAAGGTTAAATCAATTCTTGCGCCACTATAGGGAGGTTAGATGTCCGGTGATGAATAAAAATCTCCAAGAAGATCTAGTTGATCACCTATGGAGCATGAAACTACAAGATGATGAGAACGATGAAGAATGAGTGCTTATCTCTTTGTGTTGTGTGTTTTTACTTGGTGTTGGTGAGGCTTTAACTTTGTGTGGTGTGCTTTTACTTTGTGTTGGTGAGGCTTTAACTTTGTGTGGTGTGCTTTTACTTTGTGTTGGTGAGGCTTTAACTTTGTGTGGTGTCCTTTTACTTTGTGTGGTGTTGCTTTGTTATAAAATAAAAGTGTTGATGTTTTTTTTTTTTGCTTTTACTTTGTAATAATAAATATCACAACCTTTATATAATAATAAAGACAACAACTTTTATTTCATAATAAAAAAACTAACAATTATTTTATAAGAAAACAACTAACAATTATTTCATAATAAAAAACAACTAACAATTAAAGCCAACGTGTCTCATGAACCGGAACATAACCGACCAAACTATCGTTATCTCCTTCGGGGGGTGCTTGATCTTGATGGTGTATAGGGATGCTTGAGGTTCCTTGCTCCCTATCTATTATTGCTTGTTGCTTCCTTTCCCAATAACCTCTCTTTCTAGGGGTATTGAATGTTGAGGGATCAACCATCATCGTGCGAGCATCATCGGCGCGTTGTTCAATTAGCCTTGCTTCCTCAAAAAGTTGTTGCCTTTGATGGTACTCTCGCCCATGTTGTTCATTGGCCTTTTGCATTTGAATATGTAAAGCCTCCGAGTTATTTTGCTTGCCTTTTTTCTTTGCTTGCTTTTGAGCTTTTTGTCCTTGAGGGCGTGCTTGCCTTGTCGGGGGTGTCTCGGCCTCATTTGTGGATATTTCTTCTTCACCCAAGTTGATAGAAGTAGGAATCCTTGAGGTTGGAGTTGTAGGTGGCGCCGTTTCCCCAAACTTTTGAGTATCTTTCAAGACTCTCCAACAATGGTCAAAAACAAAATCTTTTCCTTCCTTATCGTAGTAGATTGACTTAGCTCTCATGAGCTACATACAATGTTAAGTAAATAAATTTTATGACTAATTAAAAATTAAACATTTATATAAGATAGAAAATATAAATTAAATGTGACTTAATATAAACAAAAATTTGAGCACAACATTAATAAATAGAATTACCTCGTCAAGTTCATTTTCACCACTTCGGTGAAGAGTTTTGGCTTTGTCAAGAGATTCGCGCCACTTCCCACAAGCTTGATTTATCACCTTCCAACGAGAGATAACACTAGAAGATGTTCTTTCCATACAACTTGCCGGTTTGTTCTTATTGTACTCCACCGCAACACGCTCCCACAATGTGTCCGCACTTTGATTTATTCCGGTAGCACCATCACCACCGACGGTGATCCAAACTTCACAAAGAATAGCTTCTTCATTATGCCTCCATGAATCTCCCCTCTTACCCATTTTTTTCTCTTGAAACCTTTGAACAACAAAAAGAGTGAAGGAATGAAATATTTAGAAGGAAATATGATGTTTGGTGTGAAGAATTATGAAAGAATGGGTTGGTATTTATAGAGTTTTCTCCAAAACACTGTTTCAACGGGTATATTTTTTTACATATTTTTCTGGTAATTTTTTTGGATAAAAATCGAATTTTTAATGCAAGTTTTATCCACAACCGTCCATCTTTTTTTTTTTGGATAAATTCATAGCCTTTGGATCATGTATATATTCGTTGGAGTCAAAAAAAAATATAAATGTTTGAATCATCTCAGCTGTTGAATTTAAATGGATAATTAATCACATCCGTTTATTTCATAGCCGTTGGAGACCTTTGACTGAGTCACATGGCCAATTGCGTCACGTGAGGCCACTTCCATCAGGCTTTTCCATTTCAACGCCCAACAATGGCGCGTCCTTCCACACCCAACGAAAGAATTGATGCGTCTGTGTCACAACTCCTCCAGGGCGCGTCAGTCTGTCTCCAATAAATATATATCTGCTGTATATGGGCCCCATAGGGGCTGGTCTTGGAAAATCACAGAATATAAGACTTCAAATGGCACTGGGTGTTAAAATTCCAACTGCAGCTCCTTGTCTTTTTGTCCGTTGGAGATGGGTTTTCTCTTTCCAAGGGGTGGTCTTTGTTTTTAGCTCCACTGATGGAGTTGCTCTTAGATCGCGTTTAAACAACGACGTTACACTTTGGCAATGACACTTTCGTGCGGATGAACGCTTATGAGCTCTACCATCCCGACCCGACGTGGGACGATTTCGTTGCAGCCCTCCTCTCTTTTAGGCGGTGGCACCTGTTAGACTATAATTTACACATATTTTTATTCCTTTAAATATTGAATTTGCCTTGTTTTTTAGTTCATTTTAGCTTTCACTGAATCATTTCTTGTTTATCTAAGAATATTGCAAGAGTGAAGGAAACATTCATTTTGACATTGGTTTGGAGAATTGGAGCTAGGAAGAATGACGCTCTAATGTGGAGCAAAAAGTAAAATCCCGGATTCCGGTGAACCACCACTATTGGTGGCACAAGTGGCGGTGCACCACCACTCATGGTGGTGCCATGTCTTTTCCGGCCATGTTCATGGAGGAGTAAGAAGGAGGTGTGACATTGTACTTATTCCATTACACACATTAATCATCATTCTATCATAACCAAATTTCAAACATTTTGGTTTAAAACCAACTCCATCCATTTTCCATCATTCCCACACCATCCTACCTCTTCTTGTTATCCATAGGTCCATCATTTCCACCCAAAATATGCTAGGTATTTGTAGGGGTCAATCACCATGTTCATTCATCATTTGTCTTCTCCAATCATACACCATCTCTTACATGTTTGTCCCCTTGACTTTAGTGACCAAAATCACTTTTTCACTTTTCCTCTTGTGCTCCATACGGTTGGAACAAGAGGGAATGATGTTTTGCTTTGCTTTCTCTACCTTTTTCACTCATCTATCTCCATCTATATATGCATCTATCCACTACACAACACCATCATCCACCCATTCACCCTCTACACCTTTTTCTCTCTTTTCCATCACAAACCTCCATCTCCATCTCCCAAAATCCATACCCATGCTATCTTCTTCCTCTACCTCACCCACAAAACTCCATCTCCTTCATCACCACCACCATCTCTAATCTCAAACCTCCATTAACACCACCACTACTACACCATTTCTTCATTCTTTTTTCTCTATCATTTTCTCCATCTACTCTACATATTCACACAAAACATAGATCTAGCTTCACTATCTTTCATCATCAAATCTTCAAGAGCAAGAAAGAGGGAGAATCACACCATCACCACCACCACCAAGACATGAACTTGGGGACCAATCGAGAAACCACTAAGCCAACTCTATCTCTTTCACTCTAGATTCAATTTGATGTTTGATTTGGTTATGGAGTTTGTTTATGTAATTATGAGTGAGTAATACTTTGTTGGGGTTAAGGTTGAAAGCCCTAACCAATCTTGTATGGATTGATGCTCTTTTATGATATGATGCAATTTTAGTTAACATTTCTACCTGCTAGTTCAAGAGTTGAATGCATATGCTTAGAATTTACCACTTTGAGTATGTGTGTTTGTCATGACATGATAATGCTTAAAGCTTGGTAACCTTTGAATGTAAGAGCATGAAAACACACTAGGTGTGCATGTAGGGGTTGTGAATTACAATCACTTAGAGATAAGGTTGGTTGGTTTGCATAGTTTCTTCATCTCCAGACTTTATGCACTTAGGGTAATGCACTAGATGCCTAACCGGATTGAAATGCATAACTTAAGTAGTTAAGTACTACACCCAAGAGGGGTTGCTTGATACCACAAAATGAGCATATTCCTTGTCATACCCGAGAGAGATGCAATGAGAGAAATTAGTTGATTAGCTTAGCATCATTCATATTGATTTGCATCAATACTTGCAAAAGAGGTTAGTGGTAGACAATTCGAATCCTAACACTATTCATTAGACCACTAGTTTAGTTTAGAATAATTTAATTTACATTTGAGCATTTAGTTTAGTTTAGTTAACTACTTCAAAAACTTCAAATCAAATCACTACTCCATGTTGCACATACTCACCATGAGCCTAGATTTCCTTATGTGTTTAGGTTTGTGATTGTACATTTGCACATTCTAGCTCTCTTAAGGTTAACACCCTAGCTAGTGAAAAGAATATAATCCTCGTGGGTTCGACAACCTTTCTTAAATTTTTTTACTATTACTTGTATCCCTAATACTTTAGGGTGGTTTTTTGGCTAACAGCACCCGGTCAAACTTCAAGAGCGCCCGATCTCCCACCTCCAAAAAAACTAGGTCTGTCGAAAACTTGCCATGACATTGATTTCACATCTTCATTGGTGGTTTATGACCTGAGCACCAGAATGACATCCAAGAGTTGAAACCTACCACTCTCAATGAGGCCCAACACCTTTCTCGTTTGTTCGTAAACACAAAACAATGAGCTTCGCCACCCCTAAGGGCATCTCCAACAAGGGTTGTCATACCCATACCTATACCTATATTTTAACTCACCCAAACCCATTACTATTCAAACTCATATTCCATCTCCAACCATTATATCAAAACTCATACTCATACCGAAATTTTAATCATTTTATATAATTTAGGTATGAGTATGGGTTTTGGTCATCAACAAATAAATATCATTTCATATATAGTGTTTAGGGTTAAATGATTTATATAACAACAAATAAATTATATAAATCATACATAATAATTTAATATAATATGTTGTCCTAGTTAAAATTAAATAATTTTTTTTTATTTTTAAAAATTAATAATGTCTATCTTCTCAATAATTACATATCCGATAAGATTTCGGATCTTGAATTTTGGAGCGGCCTCCGCTTTGGTAAGAGCTTCACGCCACCTTGTGCAACCCGGTCTAATCTTTCTCCAACGAGCTTCACACCCTTTTCCCGATCTAATAACGGAACCAGGTGGCTTGCAAGCTTCATACACTTCCCATATACGATCCTATAATTTTTTCTTCTTTTGACCGGTAGCTTTGTCACCGTCTTCACCAACCGCAACCACTGCCATGCACAACGACACATCTTCGGGGTTTTCCAAGCTTCTCCTCTAGGTTTGGGGTTGGACATCTTTGAAAAGAAAAAAAAAAGTTTGAAAACTAGCTAGATGAAGAACAATTATGAAAATTAAAGAGTGTAGAAGGAGGAGAGAAGTTTTGGAGTGAAAAATTATGAAGAAGATAGATGGTATTTATAGAAATTGGTAAAAATTACTGTTCCAACGGGCAAAATAATTTTTTATATTTTCCATTTTTTTTTCTTCTTATTTTTCAAGTTTTTTGTTCATTTGAAAACAAATTTTTGGCCTAATTTTTTCTTTTTCCGGTGGCATAATCTGGACTTTTAATTTTGAATGGAATCAATTATGAGCCGCTTATTTTTTTACCGTTGGAGGACCACAGCCGAGCTCACGTGAGATCAGCCACACCAGTCCAGCTCCCTCAACGCCTGGTTAGCGCGTCGTCCATCTCCCGCCCGTGTTTTTGTCCTTTTGCGCGCGTCTGCAGCCTCAGTCGTCCCTGGCGCGTCACTCCTGCTTCAGCTGACTGCTCCACGTGCAGCTGCTGGCTCATGGGTCCCGCGCATGTGGCAAATGGGTTTCTTCCTTCACAGTCGACCCATTTTGGGTCGTGGGTCTGGTAGGAACCCAATTATGGGTATAGGTTTTGATTGTTGGAGATGGATTTTTATAAGTTTTGAGTATAGGTATGAGTATGACAACCTTTGTTGGAGATGCCCTAACAATACAGACCCCGCCCTTTCCCTAATCAAACTCCTAACCGCTTCCACACCTCTTATCATTCTACCACCACCCATCCTCCTGCTCGCACCCCAAATTTACTAATTCCCATTAACCAACCACACCATGACACTCCAACACCAAACCCAATCCAGCGCTCCCCCTTCCATCTCCTCTCCAAGGATGAATAAATAGAAAAAAGAGCCAAGAACCTTTGTTTCAATTGCGACGAGCAGTACTCCGACACTCAAGTGTGTAAGCGTTTATGGCCATCCTTAATTTCACACCCCCAAGATGAGTGCCTATTGGATGAACTCGAACCACTTGTACTCACCAAGGAGCCCCCTCTCGGTCCGTAAGAACCTATCTACCTATTACACACCATCACCACAACAAAGCTCACCGAGATAATGCGCTTGATGGGTTTCATCGGTGACGTAACCATTAACATCTTCATTAACCATGTTGTCATCAACAAATTGGGGTTGCCAATTTCCGCTGCAGGCTCTCTTCGTTTCACGGCTGCTTTAGGCCACATGCTAACTCCTTCAAGTGTTGCCCACAATGTCACGGTATGAACATAGTACTACAACTTCACCGATTCCTTCCTTCTGCTTTTGATGATCGGATGTTACCTCGTCTTGGGAGATAGTGGGTCGGGACTTTGAGATTTATTGGTTGCCACTTCCATGACAAAAGCATGGCCATTGTGGTAAAGGACAAGTGCCATGTACTTTGGGGATCGACCTCCGATCCGCACAGCGACACTGATCCTTCAGCTATCTTTAATCTAATTTCGAAGGACAAGCAAAAATACTGCCCGACGTAACAAGTGATATTCTACCCCTTCTCTTTGTCGTACTGCCTGACGTAACAACCATAACAAATAGACTCAAAATTGATTCACTTCTACAAAAGTTTGGGCCTATTTTTGAGCAACCCTACTTGGGCCTTCCTCCCACAAGGTCCACTGACCACAAAATTCCTCCTTAGCCTAACTATGGGCCGGTCAATGTCCGTGCATACAAGTATGCCAATACCTAAAATTTCGAAATTGAGGCCCAAGTTGCTGAAATGCTTAAACAAATCATCATCCGACCAATCTTAAGTCCTTTCTCTTCGTTGTAGATCGATGCATATGCCTAATCAACCATATTTAATAGCACCTAAACCAGACAAAGGCGCTAGATTATCCTAAGATACCTACACCACTGCCAAGGTAGCAGCAACAACTAGCTGTCAAGCCTCACTCGAATGGCGCAAGGACATGCCCTCACGCGTGACGCTAAGGAGGCACCACAGACCAGTTGGAACTCTAATCCCACATCGAGTAGAGGGAAATGTATCACTCTCTCTCTATTTTAACTACACATTTACTATTTACCTACTGTTATTATGTCAACATAAATACATTGGTTGTCTTGGGCATCAAAGTATCGAAGACTACCCAACCATGGTCTGTTCTCCAGATGCCGCTTTGTATTTCCTTCTACAGAGTTAGGGTCTCGTTTGGTTCTTATCAAGCTAAGGCCGGGTCCGCAATCACTAGAGATAATGATTGAGTAGCTCGTAATCCACTGCATCAACATTCGTCGGTGCTACTCGTGCGTAAAAAGGAAGAAATCAACGCTTTTGTGTCAAATATTCAGGAGTTGAACGCGACAACAATGAAAATCGTTTTCCCATTTCGTAGCAGACGAGTTATGAGTTACATGGGTCCTCAATTTACTCAAAGTTTGATCTTCGCTTTGGCTACCACCAAATTCAGATGAGTAAGGCTGACATCCACAAAACTGCCCTCCACACCTACCATCCACTTTTCAAGCACTTATGAACACCATATTTCGTGATCATCTTCGCAAATTTGTCTTTGTTTTTCTTTTCGATATCTTGGTGTATAGCAAAGATCTTGAGTAACATTTGCAAAATTTAGAGGAAGTTTTGCATATTTTACACCATTTATATGCCAGACTAATGAAATGTAACTTTGCAATATTTCAGATACTGTGTCGGCACAAAAGGTCTCTATGGACCTAGATAAGATCAGTTGTATACACTCCAATTGCCCAAGCCCAAAACGGTGAAAGCTTTGCAAGAGTGGGAGTCTCATTGCGAGACCTCTCATTGAGAGTCTCCAGAAGGAGCTTTACTTGGTTGCCGGCGTCGGAGCAGGTCTTTTCCAATCTCAAGAGTGCTATCACTACCGCACTGGTATTGCCTCTTCCCAATTTCAATGAAGAATCCTTCATCGAGACAATTGTGTGCGGATATAGGATTAGCGCTGTACTTTCCCAAAACAAGCACCCCATTGTATTCATCAGCAAAACCCTCTCCCCTTGCAACCAGCTATTCTAGACATATGAGAAGAAGATGTTAACTATGTTACATGCGACATTGAAATGACATCAATACCTGCTCAGTCACCACATCACCATCGTCACAAATCACCAACCCTTGATGTGCAGCAGTTTAGTTCTCTGGTTTTCATTGTGCAGCTTATGTTTTGTCTCTCTATGTAGTGCCTACTTTTGTTTGCATTCCATTGATTCCATTAGTGGAGGTCTTGTGCCAAATGTAGCATTTTAGTTCAAACAATATGCCTACATGTATGGAAACACCTCCATGGGATAGAATTATGCAATGAAATCAATATGAATTTACTGTTGTTTCTTCTCGTTTTGCTCTTTGAAGAACCAAATTGATTTTTGCCATAAATTTTGAAACACTAATTAGAAAAAAGATGAGGAACCAAACTGATTTTTGCCCTAAAATTTGTAATACTAAACTAAATGAAATACATATAACGACTAAATTGAAAATATAGGAAAATTGAGGGTTGAAAAGAAAATGAAAATGGTCTAAACAATGTCTCACCTTTTAGAGAAGCAACGTTTTGTTATCTCAACTTCGAAAAACTTCAAAACAGTATCTTATCTAGAACCGTCAGCTATGTTAAAAAAATAGACGATTAAATGATACTTTTGTCTTTTCAATCTTAACATCTCTCTCTCTCTCTCTCTCTCTCTCTCTCTCTCTCTCTCTCTCTCTCTCTCTCTCTCTCTCTCTCTCTCTCTCTCTCTCTCTCTCTCTCTCTCTCTCTCTCTCTCTCTCAGAGATCCATCAGAATTCCCCGCTAAAAATCAATTTCCAAAGGCCGCCGCCATTATTTGGACTATTTTTCTTTGTCTTAAAAAAAGAAAAAGAAAGAAAGAGGGTGAGACACTATATCACTTTCCAAGTGAGACACTATTTTGACCATTTTTCTTTCAGAAAATTAAGTAGCGTGAGCGGGATTGAGCGCGGTGCATAGTGGGAAAGGTTTTGCGGCCGGGGTTTTGTCAAGTGAATACAACACTCATGGCGTATGGATGTAGATCTTGCTTATTAGGGTCGCTGCAAGTAGCTGCTGGGTGGCACCGTTCCTACGTCATGTTGGCCTCTTCGTCATATGCGCAAGGGCAGAGGCATAGTTAGCTAGAGGCGAGAGGGTTCAATTGAACCCTCTCACATTTTAAAAATGTTTAATTAGTCTTAATGAGTATTGATTATTAATGGAATGTATCATAAATTAATCATTCTCCTCTTAAATATTCTTCAATATTAATGAAATGAAACAGAAATATATACTATTAAAATACTGAATCCTATAAATAATAATCGTGTTAAGGGTTTCATACCTTACTAATATATATTTTAATGCTTTAAATTCCATTTACGATTTTCTTTTCTTTACAAATAAAGAAGTTCTATTCATACCTTCATAATTGGTAGTTAGACCTTGTTTAACTTTTGAACATTCTTTTCAATATTATACCATGCATCAACATTATCTCTAAAACAATAAAAAACAACACATTATTTTCAATATTATCGTGCATGAAATTCCAAAAATCCAAAATTTGTTATAAAATTTAACCCTTCTAAGGGGGAAGGGAAATTGAAGATGAAGATTTCCCTGTCAGCTCCGGAATCAGCAGTCCCCTCTGGCCCTCTTTGAAATCCTCAAGCAAATCAATAAGAAAGTCCTTGATACCCTCGTCAAATCCCGCCATGAAAATGGGTTTACATCCAAATACATCCCCTGGTATCATTCCATTTAAAATCCTATTTGTTTGTCTTTTCATTTTTTTCAAAAGAAGTTCTCCGCTTCAGTGATTGTGGTGTTGTATTTACATTACAGGCACATAATTAATCGAATCATGAATTTGCATGCCCCAGGTACTGTTTTGTTTTACTTTCACAACAATTTCCCAATGATGATTTCCTATTCTTTATTTTGATCTTAAATTCCTTCATTTCGTAGAATGGTCTGGTGAGGTCCGAAGCATCACATACTCTGCTGATGCCAAGTCGGTTTCTGTTGTTTATCGTGTCACGCTCTACGGAACTGATGCTGAGGTATTTCGTTTATTTTCTGCGGATGTAGATGGAACTTGTCTTTCACAATGTCTGAACTATACGGATAGTCTACATGTTTTTACTTTTTGTATGGTATTCACATATCTGCGTGCTAGATACAAATGAATGAATAAAAGCACATCAATTGCTTTGTGATTACTGTATTGGGCTGTAACTACTCAGGATTCTGGTCTCTACTAACTGTTTTCCAGTGAATCTAGAATTCAGTTGTATTTTGGGAAACTCTTTCTGGTAGCATAGTGGTAGTGTTGTGTTCTTCCTCGTCAAGCATATTCAGTCGTAGGCTCGTAGCATATTATCCCATTGTTGTTCATCAAAAAGCAATACATGGATTTTGTACTTTGTAGGAATGAACAATATACAGATGGATGGATAGTATGCATATCAATTCCTTCTGTGATTGTGCCCCTTTGGTAGCATTTTCATGGATGTTTTTCATCATTAGAAAGCGGGCCGGGGGTGCTTCTTTATTTCAATGTTGATTTTGCTGTTAGCACAATTGTCTTTTCTGATGTAAGATATTATATTCAGACATTCCATTACTATCCTTAAAATTGTTTAAGAAAACAATAAAGGGAACTCTTTAGAAACCCAAAAACCTTCAGTTTTAGTTTTCATCCGACCTCTCAATATAGTTCTTCATACATCTATACCTGCAAACCAAAGGCCAAAAATGAAGAATAAAAGTGGTACCAAACAGTCCTTGAGATATATGTATCAACTTTGTTCTAGACTTCTGGTAGTCGAAGACAGAAGGGGTCCCTCATTCAATGAACTAAAAAGTTTGCGGAAGATTTGGATTCGGTTGATGCTCCTTTAAGTGCAGTCAGCTTGTATAACAAAGGAAGGATCTGACACTTTCCCCATTGTTTGTTTCATGTTTCGACCAGATTTTTAGGGAGTCTATAGGCACTGCTTCAGTAGATGACACAAGTTATGGGGATTCAGTACAGAAGGCTGAAGCAATGGCATTTCGTCGAGCTTGCGCGCGCTTTGGGCTTGGTCTTCATCTTTACCATGAAGATTTATCTTAGTGGGGTATAGTGCTTGTGCTTTGAAGTTTATGGGCTTCTTTGCAGTTTTGGTAAATGGATGATGCTTGCGGCTTATCATGTTTTGTTGAACTGATCGATGCAACCTAGTACCTTGATATGGAACTCTGGTGTTGTATGTAACTGTCATTTAAGCCTCAATCCATGTAAGTAAGCTATCATGTCGGGTAATTTGCGGTGATATAGTAGTATTTCGGTTTTGTGTTCAACAAATATAATTTCATATCCACTGTTAAATTACGGATGAGAGTATTTCCTTTTGCACAAAAGGACCAAAATGTGGTGAAAGATCAAATTTTCAGTTTGGATTTGTTTGTGATCTTCGGCTAGTAGTGCAGCCTAAAAAATTATAATTTTGTCTGTATTTCATAGACTTTGTGAAGAGAATGTAACTGTGTTTAAATTGGGCATCCGAATTCCAGAGAAGCTGCTGGTTCCTCCAGCATTATGAGATGCCGGAGTTTCGTGCAGTGCGGCTGGATTCCCTGAGACTTAACTCAGCAATCAATATTCTTTCTTCTATAACAATGAATCTAGTCTGCAGCAAGTGATCAATATGCTACAAAATGAGACGTTTTGTCTTGTGTTTGAAGGCCCTAGGGTGACTGAAATATCACATAGCAGATGCTAGGGATGGCAATGTTCAAGCTTGGTGTGCTATTTGTGGTTAGAGGCTACCTAAATCAAAAGGCAGGCTCAATAGTCTGCATCAAAGGACAGGAGACTAATCCGAAAAGAGTATGGGGGAGACAGAGAGAGCAATGAGAGTCGACTTCTCTCTCTAAAACCCAATTTTCCCAGATCTCACCAGCATCCTTCTCTCACCTTTTCTTCTTTGTTTCTCTGTTTCCCCTCACCCATGATGGTGATCCCTCATCATTTGTATTGATTCCTCACCCTCTGTGGTGATTCCTCACCCTAAGTGGTGTTTTTTCTTTGTTTTTTCTCTTCTTTTGCATCTGATTTTGGTCCCCATAGATCAAATCTGTTTCTAGTCCTTAGATCTAAATCCCTAAGGCCTATTCTCATATTTGTTCTCGTGTTGACTCTCAGATCTTGTTCTTTCTCTGCTCTTCAAGATTTTCAAACCGTGATTAAGGCTCCTTCTTCTCTACTTTGTCCTGTTATGGAAGATTCCATCATCCTTTGCAACCACCTCTTTAGATCTCAAGCTTGGGTATTGAGATTAATTTTGGCTTGGTTGTTGTCACTCTTTTATACGAGTTTTTCTTGTAATTGGTCGACAGGAGAATGTACGGAGGCTCTTTCCTCCTCACTTCTGCAGACCACATCTGGGTACCAATCTTTGCTCGCGATTTTCATCGGAGCTCCGGTGACTATATTCCATGGCGGCTGCAAGTTAGTTAGAGATGATGAAGAAATTTTGTTTAGGGTTTGAATGTTTTGGGCTTTTGGGCCTTTAGTTTGTTTTATTTTTGTAATGTCCTTCTTATGTCTTAATCTTCTTAGAGATGACTTTGAGATGTTTGTTTGCTTGCCCTTGCCTTGGCTTTGTTTGGGCCTCTTGGTGCCTTTTGGCTTCTATAATATTTGTTTCACCACACACAAAAAAAAAAAAGAGGACAGGAGAGTAAGGCCCGAACAAGTTCGGGTGTGAAAGTCCCTCTACAAATAAAGCAAACCATGGACATCAGCCATCATCAGCACTGATTGACGATGCTATCATATTTCCTTAAAATGTCAGTAAATTCTATCCAGCCAGGCACGGCAGAGCAGCCTACATAGGGGGCGGCACAACCCTCCATATATGCCACCCACAGCCCTGGCCACAGGAAGAGAGACACACACAAGTGTTTGGTGAGCTGGAAGGGTGTGTGTGATACTGTGATGTAGCTAGGTGGGAATGTGGGATCTCTAAAAAGTAAAGCCGTGCCTCAGAGGCCTCAGGCATGTGTCGTGAGTTGGCAACCACAAATACTCTCCTCTCCAAATTTGTTAGATCATCTTCAAATCGAAAGATTAAGTAATCGAATCCAGTTACATTCAAAGTTGATTTTATAAAAGAGTTACTCTGCGTCCCATATATCAAATGAAAAAGAAAAACCCCCAAGGCCTGGCAGCCAGATCAGATGGGAATTAGCGAGCTAGGAAAAAGAATGAATGGAATGGTCAAAGCAAATTGGAATGGAAGACAGCTGCCCCAGTTGCGTTCCTGCAGTTGACAGCCTAAAATGACCTGGCCCTGGCCAGATGATACGTACTTTTGCTTCTTTGTTTTCCTCCCGGCCTATTGATTCCACTACGTAGTGTACTACTCCATCATCTCTACTTCTACTTCTACGTGCGCTCTCGATCGTGTCTACCCTAGCTATTCGATCAATATCGCACTCCTGTACGTACTCCTCCGTTATGCAAACCTTCTTTTGCTCAAATTACTCTCAGGGATATCTTATTGCTTACCTGCTATCCCGGCCCCCTTCCGGCTCCGTTTCCGACCGTCACTGTCCAGAATGATCGATCAATGTGGGTCAGTGGTCACAGTTTACCAAAATTTAATGGATTCTATATATTGACTCTTGGATCATTTGCTCCACCAACCATACATGATGATCATGATCTATATATATATATATATAGACACAGGGTATGTATATATATAACAGGAACTAATTCAACCCCTTATTTATTTATAGCCACTCACAACAACCATGAGAAATTTAATAATGCAGATATATATAGCTAGCATACAGTACTGCTGATATTAGAGGATTAGGGAATAGAGAAGAGCTAGCGTACGTGTGGCCGGTGAAGTAGATGAGCAGGGCTCAATCAGCTTGATAGTGATATTGCGCCTAACTTAATCTTGATCCTTTAACATGTTTAGTCACCACTAGCAACTAGCATGCTGCTGCTAGCTACTTAATTAGTATAGTGTAATTCATCAAGCATGTCAAATTATCGAGGGTGATCACAGTTGAGATATTAGCGCGCTAGTGAACCTGTAATTAAGCCAGTGGCAGATCGACTGGATCACAGAATTTACCATAAGTACGTGGTTAAACTTAATGTAATAATATTATAATGTTGAAGAAGGATTAGAGTAAAAGAGATTAAATTTGATAAAACTGAGTGAGAGTGCATAGAAAGAATACCCAGATTCTTCTGCAAAGCAGACACAGCATGCAGCTTCCATCTATTACTATTTACTGGACTGGACTCGATCGCACGGGACGGGACGGGACGGCTCATCTTTGACCACATTCCCGCCTTATTTCCCTCCAAGTCCCCCCCCCCCCTCCTCCTCCCCCGTGTTCCGTTTCTGCCACTGGGCATTTCGGGGCTAAAACGGTCATTCTTCATCCATCTTCCTCTTAAAATAATCAAAACAACGACAAAAGGATGAGTGACATAATAATACAAACAGAAGCCATTCTGACTCTCATCATTACGCGTGGCCTAACTCCACCCAATATAATAAAAACAAATGGAGTGTACGTGCAGAAGACGCGGGTACATGTTGCGCGTAAGTGATGGGTGTCTTGCGCCACAATAATTTGAGCAGGTGGGGGCTGCTTTTGTCTATATAATTCATGAGAGGCCCTTTCCTTTCCCTTTTTTCTTCTCCTATTGAGGGCTGCTTTTGCTTTTTCTCTCTCTCTCTCTCTCTCTCTCTCTCCCTTCATCCTCCTCCCTATTATTTCTCTCTGACCTAATTGTCTCTCTCTCTCTCTCTCTCTCTCTCTCTCTCTCTCTCTCATCTCTACACCATCTCAATCCCTCCCTCTAAGTTTAGTGGGGCTTCTTCTTCTTCCTTCTTGTTCTAACACACTTGCACACACCGCCACCTAGATCTAGGTTCGCTTGCTCGCTCGCTCTTATATTAATCAGTAGAAGATCGATCGGCATATACATACTGACTTCCGTTTGGAGCTAGCAGGCTCGCGGCTGAGATACAACTAGTGATAGCGAGCGAGGAGAAGTTATAGATCGGCTCAATTAGATCGACAGCTAGCAAACGAAAACATGAGTCCGGCAGTAGCAGCACCAACGGCAACAGCGGCTAATCTGCAGGGAGGAGGAGCTGCAGGTCAGTTTGGGGACACGACGTACACCAAGGTGTTTGTTGGAGGATTGGCTTGGGAGACCCAGAAGGAGACCATGAAGAAATACTTTGAGCAGTTTGGTGACATCTTGGAGGCTGTTGTCATCACTGACAAGGCCACCGGCAGATCCAAGGGCTACGGATTTGTACGTATATATATACATCCTATATATCCTTCTTTCATCTCTCTTCTTCACTTCTTTTATTTCGATCTTGTTATCACATGCATTTTTGTGTGTGTGTGTGTGAATCTTAATACATGGCTTCCTAATTGTTTTCTGCTAGATCTTGATGAAACAGGATACGTGATTAATTGTGATATTAACTTGGTTAATATGTACTGGCTGGTATCTAACTTAATTATCTATGCCCCTTAATTATATATACATATGATGGTACGTATATGTGTACGTAGGTAACATTTCGTGAAGCGGAAGCAGCGATGAGAGCTTGTGTCGATGCTGCCCCAGTGATAGATGGAAGGAGAGCCAACTGCAATCTTGCTTCTCTTGGTGTTCAGAGATCCAAGCCTTCTACTCCAAAGCATGGTACACACCCAACTGGCGCAACTAATTCTCTCTTTTTTCCTTCTCATCTGTTCTCTTATTCTATCAGATCTATTCACGTTTCATGACATCTTGATTTCATGTTAATGTACGTTTTCTTTTTTTGGTCAAGATGTTACTATACGTATGTATATATAATAAACCATAAAAGATGATCGATTTTTGGATTTTCCTACTAATATTATTACTTCTTAATAACTGGCCGGTTTATGGGAAAATTAATTCTAATATATAAGACACTTTATCAGTAGGTTTCAATAAAGTCTATTTCAAAAAAAAAAAAAAAGTAGGTTTCATACTGTATTAGTTGTCAAATTTTTTTTCAGGTCGCGCAGTTCTTAAAACAATTAGTTTTATTCAATATATAATGGTAAAACACTTTGTTTATGTTAACGACAACTTACTTTGATAATGTATGAGGTGTAAATTAATGAGGTGCAAATTGCATTAATTAAAGAGCAATTGCATGAGTAATAATTAAATTGGAGGACTAATTAGTTGAATCAGTTATATATACTAGTAAATGTGATTTGGCCACTGTTGTTAGAATCGAACTTTTTTTTTTTTTTTCAGTGTTTGAAGTTTTGAAATGATGCTCTCATCCGTCTTATAATTTAGTTAGTTGATGTAAGTAAGTTGGTAGCCGAGCCTAGCTACGCCAATTACGTAGTATGGTTGTTGGAAATTTAATTAACAACGAAAAAATTGTTTGGACAGGTGGAGGAGGAGGAGGAGGTAGGAACTTTAGGGTAATGGCGGGATCAATATTCCAAGCTGCAGGTGGAGTTGGAGTTGGAGTGGGATCTGGTTTTGCGGCAGCTTCTGCAGCAACCGCATTCCCAGCGCATCATCATTATGCCGCCATTCAACAAGGGATTCCAGCTGCTGCTGCTGCTGCTGCTTACAATCTTTATGCCACCGCAGGGTACCACTACTATACGTCAATACTTTTATCCCTTCTATATATATCAATCTTAATTCTTCACTTATATATCATCATCATATATTGTGCAAGCTAGCTCATGATTTTGTACGACCAACATATCATATATATGTATTTCATCGAACACTTAAGCTCTATTTTATTTTAGGTACTCTCCATACTCGCCAGACTACACTTACCCTACGGTACGTAATCTGCACAATCTTCTCTGCCTTCCAATGTGTTGAATCTAGCTAGAGTACGGTATCCGTATAATTACGGGGCAAAACATATATATGTGTCTATGCAATTAATTAGCTAATGTCAATTATGTGGCATGTTCAGAACTACTACAGCCTGTACGGAGGTGGAGCAACAAGCCAGTACCCAATGTACGGAGCAGGCGGGATGCTGACGGGAGGAGCTGCAGCGGCGGCTTTTTACCCATATCTTCAATACGGAGAAGCAGCGAATGGAGGTGCGGCTGCCTATACCACTTCTGGGGCTCAGAATGTTGGCTATGGTGGCATCCAATACCCACACCATCATCATAATCTCTATCAGTATTCAGCTGCTGGATTAGGGGGCTACCAGCACTATGCTCCCTCCATGTCTCTTGCACCCTCACCCGCCTTGCAATCGCCAGGTATACTAATAATAGTGTAATTCATTGTTTCATTAATTTAAATATATGTCCCGAAGGATCGGTCTAGATAGCAAGGCACATACTAATATCTTTGACAGTATGTTTTGCTGTGCCACAGGCGTAACCATGGCTGTTCCTGCTGCACCATTAATTCCAATTCCAGCTCACCGTTAGTAGCATGATCATCATGAATTCCAAATGCATTTGGCTCCTCCTTCATCAACTTCATCTCATCTGATCCTCAATCGATCATCAGCTGCATGCTTCTCAATTTTCATCATCATACTCCTCGATCATCCCTTTGGCCTAACCATGGTTCATCATCACATCCCTTTCTCTTTCGAATTCGCCGCCTAATACAAGTTGGCCCAAGCTGCTTTGGCGTTTGGGCTATCTCATTGCATGCATGCACACATGATATATAAAAAGCCTCGCATAGCGGCTTTCTACAATCAAATCATTCATTGTCCAATTCTAGAAACATGCATGTCTATGCATGCATCTTCTTCAAACAAGGGTACTTGGGTTCCCTTGATGGATCACGAGGTTTAAACTAAATCATCATACATGTTTCTAACCAACAACTCAAAGGCTATATTTGGTTTAGCTTTTAAGTTGGAACTCTAACATTTTTCACTTTTTCTTTTTCTTCTTCTTTTAATTACTTCTCGGCTTTGGATAGGTCGAGAGGCAACGAAAGGGAAAACCTAGCTATGCACCCTCATCATGCTTATAACTTTTTAGCCCAGGAAGGCTAATCAAAGGCATAAAATGGTTTGCAAATATTGTAAATTCAGCACAAATAGCAAACCCCTTCATTTTCAATCTCAGTTTTAAATTAGTTAGGAAAGAAAAAACACATGGGGATGCATGGAATTGCATGCCCCAACATTTTGGCTGTTGACATATAGTCTTAGGATTTTGCAACTAGCTAGCTAGGTAGCAGCAGTCGATCATGTCTCATTAAAGCTTCACCAACTTAATTTTCTGGTTTTGGCAGCTTTTAAATGAAATGTGTCTAACCGTCTTCCCTTTGGGTTGGGGGAGCAAAATCACTAACTCCTTTTTGTTAGTTTCTTGTAAATTTATAAATGTGGCTAAACCATGGGAGTTTTAGCCTCATTTCACTAATTTAAGTAGGAGGGATAGTGTTCTCTTTAGTTAGCAGTTAGCTTCTAGCCCAGCTAGTATATTTCATCATCCTTTTGACAGCTCCATTAATGGATGTGGAGCTCAAAAGCATCTGCATGTAACCCTTGGGAGATATTTTGGTTCCCTTGGATTCTTCTCCACTAGCACCAACCATGGTTAGGTCTTAGGTCAACCTCATAATCATCAGAACCATCAATCATCGATCATCATCATCATCATCTCTCTCTCTCTCTCTCTCTCTCTCTCTCTCTCTCTCTCTCTCCAACTCATCGATCAGTACTCTTTAATATGTATAAGGCTACTGTTTGGATTGTAATTAGAGATCGTATTAAGTTCAAGTAAGAATGTTCATTCTCCGGCGATATATGCTGCTTGAGAATTGATATGCTACTTAACTGCCAAGTACTCTGCAGTTTATTTCAGTCTGTTACGCTTACTTCTGATGCTATTAATTTGAGACTACTATTTCCCTCTCTTATTCTCTTGATACATCAGTTATTCTAATTAATTCTTGTCCTATTTGATTAGGTAGTGAATTTCATCACTTCCAACATGAAAATTATGGTAAAACCTAGTTCAGTACTTCAGTTAATAAAGGGATATATGGAATATATGTGTGACGGACTCATTTTTTCGGAGCCGTGTTTTGTTATCCTTAAATCGGAGATTAATGATTGAGAAATTTTATTCACACACCCCTATTGGTTTAATACACATCACATGTTTTTGTAAAATTTTAAATTCCTTCTATACCCTATCTTCTTCCAAAAGAACAATAGAACAAAAAACAGCTTTCTCCTTCCTCTTCATTCACTAACACCTGCAAACCTATTCGCCAAATCTCATGTTGTTTATTCTTATCCATCCGCATAAATAATAACTTGGCAAAATCCACTTCTGTCGACATATCAGAATATTTTGATTGAAAATTCCTCCTGAGTTAGATCAAATGTTGATTCTTCATATAATCATCTTCACAATTATTAATAAATTTAATGAGCGCATGGACCTATTTTAGTCTCTCTCTCCCTCACAATGCACAATGCATTCTCACTATTTCTTCATGCTCAATTTATAAGATTACAAACCAAGTCATGTTATGATGTTTTATTTATAAGAAAGGAGAAGGAATTGAAGAGAGAGAGAGAGAGAGAGAGAGAGAGAGAGAGAGGAGGGTATTTTTTTGGAAGGAAAAAGACGAGGGTATAATAGGAAGAATATAGGGAACAATGGCAAAAAAAAAATCAAGAGGTGTGTATCTAGAAATTAAGGATATGTGAATAAAATTACTCTTAATGATTTAGGGTTTGGCTGCTATATATACATATGTGTATAGCATACATTAAGCCGTGAACCGTGAACTGTCCCATCGTTTATCAATTTAAAATTCAAGACAATCGGACGGTTCACGGCTTGATCTATGCTATACACATGTATAGTAAAAAAGTCCAATGATTTATCCATTTTTCTCATTTTGGGAGCAATAAATATAGGTTGATCTCTTGGCGTAGAAGCGCACACTACTAGAAAAAAGTTCTTAGGTGACGAAATTTTTTCGTCACCTCAGAGTTTCTGTCGTCATGTAAACACTTAGCTGACGAAAATTTCGTCACCTAAGGGTCGTCATCTAAGGCTGGTGGTTAGAGCACATAGGTGACGAAAATATTAATTTCGTCATCTTAGTCACCACTAAGATGACGAACAACTTTTCGTCACTAGGTTACTTAGCTGACGAAACTGTTTTCGTCGCCAGGTTACTTAGCTGACGAAACTGTTTTCGTTGCCAGGTTACTTAGATGACGAAACATATTTCGTCACCACGTTACTTAGATGACGAAAATTCGGTCATCACCATGTTACTTAGCTGACGAAAATTCGGTCGTCACCCAGTTACTTAGTTGACAAAATTTATTCAGTTTGCTGACAATTCTTTCACGTAGAAAAAGTCACCTAGTTACTTAGCTGACAATAGTTTCATCTCCAACTTCTTACAACCCAAATCCAATCGACCCCAAACAACCCCAATATCTTACAACCAATATCAAGCAACCCAATTTCAACCGAGATCGCCTCTGTAGTCATTTGCAAAAACACAAATTAACAAGGCCAAAATGGGAAGGGCGCGGAGTCCGCTGGGGAGAAGGGCGTGGAGTCCGCTGGGGAGAAGTGCGCGAAGTCCGCTGGCGAGATAGGCGCGGAGTCCTCTTTCGAGATGTCACGCGGAGTCCTCTAGCGAGATGGCGCGCGGAGTCTCCTGGAGAGATGGCGCGCAGAGTCCGCTGGCGAGATGGGCGCGGAGTCCTCTGGCGAGATGGCACGCGAAGTCTTTTGGCGAGATGGCGCGTGGAGTCCGATGGAGGAGGAAAATTAGTCATTCCATGAAATTGGCTGAATTTGAGAGGCAGGAGGCGACGGTGGCGAAGAAAGAGAGGCGACAGTGGCGAAGAAGAAGGAGAGGCAGAGGGAAAACGGCTGCCAACGATGAGGGAGGAGGCGACGGTGGCGAAGAAGAAGGCAGAGGGAAAACGGCTGCCAGCGATGAGGAAGGATGCGACAGTGGCGAAGAAGAAGGCAGAGGGAAAACGGCTGCAGAGGGAAAGCTAGAGGGTCTCTTGGTGTCAAGACCCGCCCCGAATTTCACCCTGAAACCCGAGGTAAGTCCTGCGGGGACCACCTCCAAGGAAAATTTACCGAAGGACTCGGCAAACCTCCCTTGAAAATGGACAACCCTAACCCGGAAAAATATAGAACACTCTTACCCAATAATATAAAATTCTTCTACTTAATCCAAATAACCAAATAAAAATAATACACAATTATTTTTCCGAAAGTATTCAGAGCTACTACAAGAAAATACAGCGGAAACTACTAGAAATCCTAGTGGGTTGAACAGATGACCTACTGGTGAACAGTAGTGGAAAAATGGGTGACTATGCCTCGTCGCCTCCTTCTAGACCCCACCCGAACTCTGCAGACTGGGCAATTAAAACAAAGGAAAAGCCCAGGGGAAAAATATTTCATCACGTCAGAGTGAGTGGACAAAAAATAATATCAGCAACAATAATATTTCCCCAAGAAATTATCACAGCAAACGACTAGCTCTGGCTAGCCTCCAAATCATCAACAAACAGCCTCTCAGGCTCAAATTATATATATAAATCAGTATGTATTAACCACTCGTCTACTCCATGTGTGCTATCTAGGAATAAGCTTTAAAATAGATAAACACACCAGGCTAATACGATTGCGTCTAACGCTCACGTCGCCCCATACTGGCATTTTTTCCTCAGAATGGGGGTAATGACCGAGTGGATATTTATACGTGCTTACTCCTTGTACGAATTCTATGAATGAATGTAAAAACATAGAATAATCTCAAAAAGTAGAAATTCGTACAAGGCTACTACGCTCGCGTCTAACGCTCGCGTCACCCCAACTGGCATTCGTCCTCAGAGTGGGGGCTACCACGTATAGCTAGCTAGCATTCTCTCTCATACATACTATTCTCGGAAAACGTCAATAAATGAGTATAAACCTCAATTTCCGGATAAACATCCAACAAAGGAAATTATTCAACAAAAAGGCAATTTAAACACATTATTTAAAACAAAGGTCCACTCACAACTTAGGCCTAAGCCTGACGTCGGTCGGAGGTCTCCTCTGCTCGAGCCTCCTCGTGTCCTGTTCCAAAACATAAATAATTCCTTAAAAATAACTCCCAACGAATAAAGAAAAATAGGCATAATTAACTATGAGCTTCTCGCGCTCAACCATGCCTATCGCCTTAAATCTTAACTTCAATGCCAACCACAAATCTCCATAAATACTGACATCCTCAAAATCACCTTCCAACGCCTTAATCATAAACATAATCCAAAGGCCGGATTATAACTTATTAATCCGCCAAAAATACCAAACTTAAATAATTCCAAAACATACTCAAAACTCCTCCAAAAATTCTAAAACTCATTCCAATAAACTCTTCATAATATTCTTCACCAAAAACATTTTCTCGGCGCCGGCGGCGGCTCCGCGGGCAGCAGCGGCCGGCAGCCGTTTTCCGGCGACCTCCGATGCCCACCAAATTTTGGCAGCACCTTCCTCTCAACCTTCTCTACAACATTCCTAACTACCACAAATTCCAATTCTAAGCCTAAGCATGTCGATCGAACACAAACAACCAAAAAATCCCTAAAACTTCCAATTATACAAACTACCTTAACGAGATCGAAATAGACCGATTCCTTTTGAGAGAATACTCACCTTGACGAGAACTACAAGTTGAGCCAACAATCTCGGCCTATGGTGGCCGGAGGACGGAGCTCCGGCGAAAACATTATTTCGGCAGTCGGGGCTTTCGGCGAGCTTTTCTCCCTCACGGTGGCGCTAGGGAGGCTGCCACCGGTCTAGGACTGCAGCTGGGTTGGAGGCCGATCGTTTGGGACCGGTGCGGCGGTCTGGGGCGGCCGGACGGCGGCGGACGGTCGGCCGGAAGTTTTGGCAGGGAGAAGAGTCGGGATCGGGAGCGGGAGAGAGAAAGCCAGGAGGAGAGGAAAAGAATACACGGGCTTTGACCAAAAATCAAGGCCCGGTCCACTTAAACAAAATCCATTCCAAAAATTCAACACCCTAAAATAATACCCCAATAAAAATTACCTTTAATAGCTAAAATTTACCATTTTTGCCGTCGTCACATTTTTCTCCTACGAATAATTCTTCCAAATTATTAGTCCCTCAACACCTCTGGGGACTAATTAAATTATACACTGAGTGACGAAAACGGTAAAAACTCTTATTACCACAATGCTAGTAATTAAGGTAAAAAAATTACGGTTCGGGGTGTGACACTTGGTGCGTGGAAACTGGGGCAGAGGAGAGGAGGGAGAGAGAAGAGAGTCTGGAAAAGAGAGAAGAGAGAGTTCAAAGAAAAAGATAGAGAAATGAAAAGTGAGGCAGAGGATATATAAGGAAACTTTCAAAAATTTGATTCAAATTTTTCTGAAATTTTTGGCGGAAGTGATTAAAAATTTGGCCAAATAATTGGCGGAATTTTTTACCCCCCAAATATTAAGTAGTTACGTGACGAAAACATGAATTTTCGTCATCTCAGTGAACCAAAAATATTTATTTATAAGAAAAGGTTTTGATAGAATGTGATCTTGTTAAATAGGGAAGAATCAATATTTTCAAAAATCTTGTGAAATAGGATGTCATCGGTATGGTGAAATACGACTATGGTTGAATAATCACATATTTCCGCTAACGTTTGGTCCCCGATACAAGCGGTCAACCCTATATACGCTTATGTTTCTCTATGTGGAGCCCTATCGTCGAGAGGTGAACGTACCCAAATTTTTACATGAGTGGTTACATCTCATCAATGTGAGAGTTTTGTGTGTGAAAGAATGAATCAAACTAGGTCATATAGGGGTGGGAAAGAGCGTTTTCGTGTAATAAGTGGCGTTAATTTAATGTTGACCGCGTGGATCGAAACCTAAATGTTTTAAAAAACTAGTGGATTTTTTTTCATAGCTGTATTTAAGTACACTGATCATATCAGACGGTTGAATTTTTATTTTGTAAAATTTAGCCAACAGAACCACAACTTGTCTACTAATGTGGTATAACTTGTTTAGTAGGTTATATGCAAATGCAGATATTTGTGAACCAACTATAGGGAGGAAGCAATATTTTCAAAAATCTTGTGAAATAGGATGTCATCGGTATGGTGAAATACGACTATGGTTGAAAAATCATATATTTCTGGTAACGTTTAGTCCCCGATATAAGCGGTCAACCCTATATACGTTTATGTTTCCCTATGTGGAGCCCTATCGTCGAGAGGTGAACGTACCCAAATTTTTACATGAGTGGTTACATCTCATCAATGTGAGAGTTTTGTGTGTGAAAGAATGAATCAAACTAGGTCATATAGGGGTAGGAAAGAGTGTTTTCGTGTAATAAGTGGCGTTAATTTAATGTTGACCGCGTGAATTGAGACCTTATCGTTTTCAAAAACTAGTGGATTTTTTTTCATAGCCGTATTTAAGTACACTGATCATATACTACGGTGGGTTTTCTAAAATTTTACTTCTACCCCGTAGTTGGTTCAAAAAGACACACAACTTTATGTTTCGTCACCTAAGTAAAGGTGTTAGACGACGAATTTATTTTCGTCACAAAAGTAAGTTCTTAGGCGACGAAATGCATTTTCGTCATCAAAGTGCTCAAACTTTGGTGACGAAAACATATTTTGTCACCTAACCTATCACTTACATGACGAAATATATTTTCGTCACCTAAGTGCTCAAAACTTTGGTGACGAAAAATGTTTTCGTCACCTAACCTATCACTTACATGACGAAATTTATATTCGTCACCTAAGTGTTCAAAACTTTGGTGACGAAAATATGTTTCGTCACCTAACCTGTTACTTAGATGACGAAATGTATTTTCGTCACCTAAGTTAGCTCTAAGGTGACGAAAATAGTGACGAAATAATGTTTCGTCACCTTACCTTACTTAGACGACGAAAATTGTCAATAAGGTGACGAAACCGGTTTCGTCACTTGTGTTCTCTTAGGTGACGAATTAAAAATATTTCGTCACCTTAGAAACTTTTTCTAGTAGTGGCATAAGCTCACTTCTTGTTATTCAGCCAAAAGAAGAACATAAATAAATAAGCTCATTTGTACTTACTCAAGTTAGATTAAACTCTGATTACTAGTCAAATTTCTGATTTATGTGGATGATCATGATATTGTTTGGAAATTAATCCTCCCGCCATGCAAGTACTAGTAGTAGAGATGGAAAGAAGAAATACGTACACAACCGAGTCAATAAGACAACAAGTTTTGACAAGACCCGCCCCAAAAAAAACACAGAAAAACAGGCAAGTCTTGCGGGGTCCAATCTAAAAGAGATTATACCGAAATTTCGACATAACTTCCTCTAAAAATGGACAACCCAACCTGAAAAAAAAAAAAAAAAAACAAGACACTTCAACTATAAAAATCGACCACAACACCTGGAGCCCTTCGCTCCCCACAACATGAACCAAGTCATAACAACAATTAAACAAACCAAACCTAATGTTCAACTGCATTACATAAACATGAACAACAACCAAAGTTTAACTCTCTACTTGAGTTATAGCCCTTAAAAAACAACTCCAACTTAATTTATATATACCCAGGGTCATCAGAGCACTAAAGAAAGAAAATAAAATATTAACACATAGGTTAACAGGTAACCTACATTCAACCAGATGCAGCGGAGGATACTATGCCTCAACTCCTAAGGAAGCCGAACAGGAACCCTGCAGTCTGGACATTTGAAAACGAAAGGCCCAGGGAAAAGTATTTAAAAAGTTAGCGTGAGTGGACGGAAAATAAACTAATTAATGAGTGACCAAGAACAAAATGGTACGGAATTAACTTTTCCATTTATACGGAATTTAAGAAATTCTATGCATGCAAATATTATAAGCTCATCAAAAATTCACACTAGCCCCGCTAGTCATAAAGTAACAAGAAAAATAAATGGATTCCTCATATACGAAACTTCTGAAATAATGGACTAGCCCCGCTAGTCAAATTAACAACTTAAATAAAAGAACCTATATGGCCATATAAGTGAGTCTCTCAGACTCGGTTGCCTCCCAGGCAAAGTACTCCCATACTCCTTGTACCTTCAAGTCAAGTTGACGGATAGGGTACAGGGCTTGCGTGATACCGCCGGCAACATCACATCACCACTAGGGTGGAAAGGGCTTGCGTGACCCCACTTGGAACGTGGAAGTCACATCACCTCGAAATGTGGAACAACTTGCTAGCATTGACATCATATATAATCCAAAAATATGGCATAAGAAAGGAAAATATAAATTCATATGAGTTTCCCCGAAACTCATAACTAAAGAATAAGTACGATTCCCAACCGTACTCGGAAAATTCCAAGAGAAAAAAAATAAATAAAATTTGATAACGTGTCCCACACGTTAAAATGCTCAATAAAATAACTAACTCAAATACCAAATTTCTTACCCAAGCTCAAATCCATAATTTCATTAAAGAAAACATAACCAATATGTCAAACTCAAATAAATTCCATAACCAATTCAAAAGCTGTAATTATAATTTAAACTTGGAAAATATAATGGACAATTTATAAAATCATGCATTGCATATTATTTAAAAACCAAAATGTCCACTCACAATATAGACCACTAAGTCTGACGTCGGTCAGAGCTCTCCTCACGTGGTATCTCCTCTCGTCCTGTACAAAACGAGATTTATGGTCCGAGACAAAAATTCAAGAATATCAAATTTAACAAAGTAAAGCAATGTCATCCTCACTCATTCTACACTCTCCAAATACTAAGAAGAACTCCAACTCTTTTTATCAATCTCCTCCAATCTTCCTCCACGCTCTAACACATAAATATAAATATAGAAATTCCTATGGATGAGACTCACCTTTCCTCTTCCACCAAAATCAACTTAAAAATTTCCTAAATCCCAATCAACATTTACCAAAATTTTCAATACTTCTTTACAACTCATTTCTCATCCATAGAGCAACCCAAACTATCCCAAATTCCAAGCACCTATCACCAAAAATCACCATACACTATAACAATATTATCCGCTTCTAGAAATCTACCACAATTCCTCAAAACCACCACCAAGATCGGCAGCAGCCACCAGCAGTGGCGATCAACCACCACCACCATATCAACTTCAACCAAAATTAACAAGGCAAATGTCAATCTCTTCCTCTCAACAAGCACAACAACAATCATAACTAGTATTAAACCCAGAAACCAAAGAGTTGGCCGGAAAATACCTCCATAGCTCAAGAACACACTAATCCCGATTTGCTCTATACACCCCGAATTGATCTACCACCTTTGGATGGTTGAATGACCTAGAGAAGAGCTACAAAACCCCCCCAAAGATCGCTGAAATCAGTGGCCGGGGAAGGAAGTTTCAGCAAGGCAGCAGCGGCGTCACCGCGCCTCAATGCCAGCGTGTTTAGGCCGGTTGCACCCCAGGCTGGATGAGCGGCGTCCCAGCTGTAGAACGCGACCGGTGCGGCGGCCAGGCGTGGTCGGACAGCAGCGATCGGTCAAGGAAAATTCGGACGGGTCGGGGTCGGGGTCGGGGAGAGAGAAGGTGGGGAGCGGCTTGACTTTTCTGTTTTTTTTTTCTCCTAACAAATAAGGTAAGTCCCACTTAAAAACCCTAGCCCAAATATGGAAACTGTTATTATTTTAGCTACCCTTCATTTGCGAACTCCTATTCGGGTAACTAAAAATCTATAAACTTGACTAAACCACCTCTATCAAAAATAACAGAACAAATTTCTAAATTGATAAACTACAATTAAATCGAACCACAGTATAAAAATAATCACTAGGTTCGGGGTGTATCAATTCTCCCCTCCTTATAAAAATTTCGTCCTTGAAATTTCCATACCTGTCAATAAAAGAGATGGGGATACTGTTGTCTCATCTGATCCTCAGGTTCCCAAGTAGCCTCCTCAACCTGATGACTTCTCCAAAGGACCTTAACAAGTCGAACAGTCTTATTTCTCAACACTTTCTCTTTTTGATCCAAGATCTGAACCGGTTCTTCTTCGTAGGTCAAATCCTTCTTTAAACTAACGGGTTGTTCTTGCAAGACATGTGAAGGATCGGCTACATACTTACGGAGCATAGACACATGGAAAACATCATGGATCCTGGATAACTCTGGAGATAACCTCAAACAATAAGCTACTGGCCCAACCCGTTCCGTAATTTCGTAAGGACCGATGTACCTTGGGCTAAGCTTTCCACGTTTCCCAAAACGAATCACACCTTTCCAAGAGGACAACTTCAGGAATACCCAATCATGAACCTGAAATTCAAGGTCCCTTCTACGGTTATCTGCATAAATCTTCTGCCTACTCTGTGCTGCCTTGAGTCTATCTCTGATTATCTTGATATTCTCATTAGTATGAAACACAATTTCTGGTGCAGCAAATTCTCTTTCCCCCACTTCATTCCGACATAAAGGTGCACGACATTGTCTTCTATATAAGGCCTCAAATGGTGTCATACCAATACTAGAATGAAAACTGTTATTATAGGCAAACTCCATCAAAGCTAATTTCTTATCCCAACTCCCTCTAAATTGCATCACACAAGACCTCAACATATCTTCTAAGGTCTCAATAGTTCTCTCGGATTGTCCATCGGTTTGTGGATGAAAGGCAGTGCTAAAACTGTCAGGACCCACCCCGAATTTCACTTTGAAACCCGAGGTAAGTCCTGCGGGATCCACCTCCAAGGAAAATTTACCGAAAATTCGGCATAATCTACCTTGAAAATGGACAACCCTTACCTACAACAAAACCCTTGATAAACACTTCTATTATCAATCATCCATCCTTAACTCCTGGATCCTTCCTGCTCCCCAAGTTCATCACATCTCCCAATAAATCAAATACTCCACTTCAATATTCTCACAACCAACAATACTCAAAATTAATTCATTAACTGGTTATCAGAGCATATCTAGTAATAAAAGAATAACAATGAATAAAGATTAAGCGGAAGCAGCCTCTGACTATGCCTCGACTCCATGTACGCTCGACCTCATTTAAACTTATCCTGCATACTGGGCATTTAAAACCAAAGGGCCCAGGGGAAAGTAATTTAAAACCGTTAAAGTGAGTGGACAAAAATAAAATAAATAACTTAACAAAACATAATCTTTATACTTTCCCATGTTTCAACTTTAAAACTTGGTTGCACGCAACTTTAAACGTCCTTAAAACTTTAAATCTAAAATCACTTAATAATGGATAAACCAGCGGGGCTGGTTAAATAAAACAGAAATCTCAAAATGAGGGATAAACCAGCCCCGCTGGTTAATCAATCATAACTGAGAAAAATAAATAAGGGGAAGAGTTATCACCATGTAAAAGGAGCCTCCTAGGCTATAATAGCGTCCCACGCTAAGCGCTCTACTCTCATATGATGAGGACCGCTGGTAAGACTATAATAGCGCCCCACACTAAGCGCTCTACTCACATATGATGAGGACCACTAAATAATGGCTAGCTAGCAATAATCAATATAAGCGACCATATATTATGGTGACTAAAAACATACGAAAACACTTAATCCATTAATCTTCCCTAAGATTATACGAATGGTACGGTTCCCAACCGTACTTGAAAATAATCATAAGAAATTGTATTAAAACTCAATGACGTGTCTCACACGTCAAAATATTCTCAAATTTATAAATATAAGCGAGATTTCAATATTGCATATAAATCATAAATAATAATATCTCTACTCGAAAATACTCGCTAAAATATTCTCCAAGTCAAAATCATTATGCCTCAAATAAACAATTAAATTATGATGGAGAACAACCGAAAATCTCATTTTCGGTACTCATTTATAAATCCCAAAGTCATCAAAATAAAACCGACAATATTTAAATCCATTGAACTCAGTACAGTTCCCAACTGTACCTGGAAATATTGCGTAATAAAATAAATCACTTGACATGTCCCACATGTCAAATAAATCACTTGACATGTCCCACATGTCAAATAAATCACTTGACATGTCCCGAAAAATAAATGGAACTCGTTACTCCAAGAAAATAATAAATCTTCAATATGCCTTTGAAAATAAAATAAATTCTAATGCATGCATGACATTCAAATCAAAGGTCCACTCACAGTATACGGCTATGCATGCCGTCGATCCGAGGTCTCCCAACACGATCATCCTCACGTCCTGAACAATAAATAATATTAAGTCTCCAGACTAGATTAAAGCTTAAATAAATATTTCTGAAATAAAAAGGAAGCCTATAATTTCATCTCCCTTGCCCAACTTCTCCACTTTAATCTAATAAGGCTCACATTACTCCGCACTTACAGATAACCATAAATTAACCTTTTTAGAATTTAAAATCTGCTAAACCAACTGCCGAAATTTCATTCTAATAACCGCCACAATTCTTAACCATTGAAAAATCTCAAACCTTATCAAAACTCCTCCAAAAATTCCAAACTTTACTTCATTAAACCCCTCTCATTAAATTCATCTCAAAACATGAAAAACAGTCCTTAAGGCGCAGCGACGCCGCCGACAGCGGCTGCCGGCAGCCGTACTCCGGCGACGCCCAACGCTTCCCAAATTTTAACACAACAATCCTCTCAATACGCACAACAACTTCCTTAACTAGCACAAAATCCAATTCTAAGCCTAGCTAGGGTAATCAAACCAAAATAGAGAAATAAGCCCTAGAACTTCAATTATACATTTCTCATTAACAAGATCGAATTGGACGAATTCCTTTTGAGGGATTACTCACCTTGATGAGGGCTACAAGATGAGCCAAAAATCTCGACCTATGGTGGCAGGAGGAGAGAACTCCGGCGAACTTCCTCTCGAACGGCGGCGTTACACGGCCGGTCACCGGCCCAGGAAGGGAGAGGGGACGGCAGAGGCCCGAACGAAGGTGGCTCGGTGGTCTATGGCGGCCGGACGGCGGCGGCGGCGAACGGAGACTGGCTTCCGGCGGGTCGGGAGGAACTCACGGGAGAGAGAGAGAGTGTGTGGGTGGGTGTTGGGCTTCTCCACACCTACCCGGTCCAACTTGAAACACCCACAAAATAAAGCCTACTAAAATTTATCCCTTTTTACCAAAACAGCAACTTTCGTTTTTAGACTATAACTTCTTCATACGAACTCCGTTTTAAGCGTACCACGTGTCCACGAACTCTGTTTAATGTCCTCTACAACTTTCATTAAGAAAGTTTTCCCAAATTCCAAACGGAAGAAAAAGTCAACTTTTGGAGTCTTAAATAGTAAACGGTTACTCAAAACGGTAAAAGCCAAAGTAATACCAAAAGTAAATAACCGTAAAATAACTTAAGAACCGGGATGTGACAAAAACATAATCGATTCCCCAAAGCCGCCTGTAACTCTTTCCAAAACTTTGACACAAAACGAGGATCCCGATCAGATACTATAGATTCTGGCACCCCATGAAGTCTGACAATCTCATTTACATACAATTCTGCCAATTTCTCCAATTTATAGGTTTTCTTAACCGGCAGGAAGTGTGGTGATTTGTTAAGTCGATCAACAATCACCCAAATACCATCATGACCCTCTCGAGAACGTGGTAAGCCATAAACAAAGTCCATAGTGATATGATCCCGTTTCCACACTAGAATCTCCAGTGGTTGTTGCAACCCTGCTGGTTTCTGTCTTTCAGCTTTCACCTGCTGACAAATCAAGCATCTACTCACAAATACTACAATCTCCCTCTTCATATTTGGCCACCAATAAAATTCCCTCAAAGTCCGATACCTCATAGTACTGCCAGGATGCATAACATAAGGAGACATATGAGCTTCCTCCAAAATCTCTTGCTTACACATTTCATTCTTTTTTGGCACACAAAGTCTTTTTTAAATAATAATACCCCATCTTTTCCAAGGGAAAATCCCACCATGGTGCCATCACGTGTTCTTTCTATCAAGCGGATGATGGCAAACCGAATTAAGAAAAACCGAACCGAACCAAATTAGTTTGGTTTGGTTTTTGGTTTCGGCCCTTGAAAAACCGAACCGAACCGAAAAACCGAATCTCTCTAAAACGACGTTGTTTTTTGTCTTTATTTTCGTATTAAATATTTGATTTGAATAATATGATTTTAGGTTTTATGTTCTATATAATTATATGTTTGTCTTTTCTAATATTTTGCTTTTTATTTTCGTTTTATGTACATATAGAAATGTTTTAGGTGTCGTGTATGCAAAGTATAAAGAGTGATATGTTACCTCTAAAATCGAAGACCTTAGTTTTGTGAGCTTTAGATGATAGACTCTAATATTTAATTTATTTTTCTCTTCTTTATTCAAATTTATGATTTTTAAACTTTAAAATTCGGAATTTATTTGGATGAACTTTAAACTATGGAGTCTATATTTTATGTTCAAGATGAACTTAGAAGTTTTAAAATTATGGTTTCATGGTGTGCTAGTGTGGTCAATTCCCAATACTTTCGAAATTATTGACTATTAAACTTTCAAAGTATCTATTTGGTTTATACATTGTTGGTTTGTTGAATAATCATTGCTAAAAAATTTATTGATATATTATATGTGCTTATAAAAACAAATAATGGAAGAAAAAAAAAAAGACCTAAAATACGATAATTTTTTACTAAGCCAAAAGCATACAAATTTTAAGAAAAATTATTTTAAAAAAGAAGAAAAACCGAAAAAAAACTGAAATCAAACCGAACCATGGTTTGGTTTGGTTTCCGATTCAAGGTCTCAAAAAATACCAAATCGAACTGAACCGAACCGAATTTTTTATTCAGTTTGATTTCCGGTTTTAGGTGAAAACCGAACCCACCCTTACTTGTATCATATATTTTAAATACACACCCTAATTTCTTAATACATACCTCTTACTTAATACACTACCCATCTAGTTTTTTATTTCAATATTATACTAAATATACATCCCAAATTGCCTAAAATACCCTCAATATCTAAAACTAATAATAATCTGTTATTTAATATAATTATTATATATTTACTATTTCACAACTCTCTTTATGTACTCTTTTATTTTCTGTTAGATTTTTTTTTATCGGGTTAGAAATTTCTTCTTGATATTTTTCAATTTATAATCAAAATAGTAATATATTATATTCGAACTTCAAATCTCTAATATGACATCAATTGGCTAGAATTTGAAGAAAACAAAAATATTGAACATACATAATTTTTTCAAAGTTAAGAAACTAGTAGAAGTACAATAGCATAAAAACTAGTTTTTAGTCTGCAAAATAAAAACTAAAGTTGATAAAAAAAAACCAAATGAATCGATAATTAGTACATGTGATTACGACAGTAGTCGAAATTCAGGTGATGAATTTTGGAGAAGAGGTTTTTATTTCTTTTATTTTGATGCGTAGTAATAGTTGAGAAGAGTTAGGTTTTAAGGAAGTGGCAGTTTCTTTTATTTCTTTATTTTTTTCCCTAATAATTGATGAATGTTTTTGTAATTAAACATACCTATAAAATCTGATATGAAATATAAAATAATAGGAATGTGTATTAAGAGATTAGAGGTGTGTATTTAAAATTTCTCATATTGTTTGTGTTCCATGTAGTTAAAAGTATAATTCCATTGCAGATCAAATTGGATCACAAAATGAAATTGAAGAAAGAGTTGTAGCATTTCGAACTGGGTGTCAATCCTTTAATTAACAGTAGAAAGAGGATATAGTACACAATAACCTACTAGTATAGGGCATGTGAAAATCGAGTTAATTATAACTTACAATTCGGAGCCCCAAAAACCATAGAACCTCCATTAAGTAAAAGCGCCTATATTTTATATTATTTTTTGTGAGAAATGAATATTTTATTAATCAAGTGAGAAACTCAATTACAAAGCCCGTAAAAACAAGTCTAAAAAGTAAACAAACAAAGAGCATGGGTCTCCAACTCGATTAAACTAGAAAGAGTGAAAGAAGACATACAGCTCACTAATCTATGAACCGAAGGCCCTACATTTGAAAAAAGAAATGCAACAATACTACAAATACTACCACACACCACCAATGATTGCTAAATTGTTGTCGCCTTCTATGCCAACAACAGTGAGGTAGTGACCCGAAGGCAGTGATGCCCGAATACCTGATGCCAAACGAATCTCAATGCACAAATCTATGGAAACCCACACCACAGAGGGATAGCTCTCTCAAAATGATACCATACAATCCATCATCCAAACCCAAGCCATGAATGAGCTAAGGCTGACGGGAGAGGACCGAGAACCATAACCAAAGAAAATCGGGGGTGATGAATCCAGTGTGAGAATCCATAATCTAAAAAGTAAGTGCGAGATTGCACTTTGAGCGTGCAACCACACAAGCTCTCTTGAAGGTTTGCAATGGTAGTTGACAGGTAGTTTTGGAGTTGGGTGACCAAAAATATGAAGAAAAAAAATGATGGGGTTGATTGACATTGTGAGGAACCGAGTCCTCCCGTTCTAGACAAAGTTGCTAGTATAATCCACAAAGGGATGAAAATGCATTATATGCGTGAATTGAGCTCATAAACATGAAACCCGAAATAAATAACAACAGTAAAGAAAAACTAATTTAACATAGTTACCTCAACAAGGCCCGAAACCCAAACCTAGGCCCTAAGACTCTAAGGCCACATCTCATGGGCATAGCAAGCCCAAATACCCTTGGCCCGTAATGGAGAAACCCAGACCCATGTAACCATGTTGCAGCACATGTATATAGCTTAGGCTTATGGAGCCCACCCAGCAGAACCAATCGTCATTCTCCCACCCCAACCGAACCACCACATCGAAGCCGCCTTGCCACCGCCGTCCCCGATAACGAAACTGCGAAATAGGGCTCCTGCTTCCAGCACTAGACCACCCTGCCAACCGAACGCCACCCAGCCTTCCTCAGAAAGATCCGAGTCTGGATCTGGTGATATTTTGGCCTTCCAGACATGCCGGGGGACTAGCCGGTCGACCTATTGAAACCCACCCATTAATATGTCTAGGTGAATATTAATTAAATTCATAGACCACGTCACACAGGCGAGCCCGAAATAATTGGATTCACAAGTGATGGCCCGCCAGCGAGATCATGCGAGCTGGATAGCAGAGTTCTCATATATCAAAACAGTGACTTGAGTTGCAAGCGAGCTGGATGCATGAGTAAGATGTGCTACGCGAGGTGATATTTTGGTCACAGACTCGCAATAAGTTTTGGATAGCATTTGGGCCAATACCTGTGGCCCGTTTTAATGTAAAGCTCATTCAAAGTCGCGAGCTTCGGGGGCGCGCGGGGCGGAATGTGACAAGGACTGTGACACCTCGCGGGATAAGGACGTTCCTAATTTGAGTCCGCATAGGACTCTACAGTTGGGCAGCGCGGAGGCAATGACCCACGCGGCTGGACACGTGTCATGCAAATGATTGGTATAAGCGAATGAAGAAGTGTCATTGTGGTATTCGGTTTCAGAGTCCGAATTGGACTATGAATATCTTTCTTCGGGCCGAAGGCAAGCTACTATATAAAAGGGCTCGAAGACTTACAAAAGACTCTCTCAACTCACTCAAAATACACCAACTCAATACAAACAAACTTTCAACCTAGTTGATACCTTCGAGCCTCTCGAAAAACCCTAACCCTAAGCGCGCCGCCGCCTAGGTTTCTCAGAGCCCTTTCGGACTCTACTCCGATCACCCCTGATCCCTCCTTGGTTGCTCTGCTCGCGACACCGTGAGTATCGAATCACCCTATGCGTGTAATTCCTCGTTCGCGAGGTGGCACCGGAAACCCGCCGCTTGTTCAAGAAGTCAAGAACCAACGCATCCCACATAACTTTCCTCGTCCGCGAGGCGGCACGCCCGCATCCGCACCATTAGTTTACTTTTGGTACCGTTAAATACCTCTTCAATCCCAAACTGAGGATCGTGGCCAAAACACAAGTAAAAACACTTTTCGTAGCAACAAAAAACCAAATAATTAAGGGTAAAATATTGTATAGTCCTTGTGGTTTAAAGTCGACATATGTTTAGTCCTTATGGTTTTATTTTAATCTGAATAGTCCTTAAAGTCATGATTTTTCATCCAAATAGTCCTTATCCTTCTAGGATATTCTGCATCCTTGTAGGATATTCTTTATGTGTGCCTTGGCCTTATGCCATCAGGATATGTAGTTAGAATATGACTATGTATTCCTTATCATTACCATATTGGTACTTTGTAATTTCCTATATAAAGGGCTCCTATCAATGAATAAGATGATGATTCTCTATTCTCTTGCTATCTCTCATTCTCTACACTTTATCCTTTATCACGTTATCATGTACTTTGTTCTAACCCTATAACTAATAGCCCACCATTTGTTTTCCGAAACCCTAAAAAGTGTTTTTTTTTACTGCTCTATCCGATTACCGCTGCCACCCGTTTTCCCGGCCGCCGTCCGACATCACCAGATGCCAATCCTTGGCCGCCACTTGCCAACGATTCTTGGTTTCCTTCGACAACAATTTTTGACTTCTTCAAGCGTTTGAAGTTTCGAAAGGTATGTTTTGAAACCCTAAACTCTTTCAAGTTCAATAACTCGGGGAGGATAAAATCATTTCCTCCCTTCTCCATCTCTATTCTATGCTTGGGATTTTGTGCGTGAAGGTACCAAAATCCAGGAATTTTATTCGCGGGTCAAGAGTGTGTTTGATCACTCTTCTTTCCTTGTCAGGGTTGTGTATGATCAACCCCGACCTTTCTCCGGATTGTGTTTGATCAATTCGCGGCTTTTCCGGATTATGTATGTTCAATCCGAAGGACAAACCATTAAAAGCATCGTTTGTGACCTCTATCGAGTCTCATAATAGCTTGGTTTTGTATGCAAGAGCAATGTCACATTCTGCTCCTTTGAGTTTTGACGTACTCGATGCCTAAAGCGAATCTTCGCTTGGTATCTGTGGAACCTTTCATTGGAAAGGATTAAACCACATGTTTGACCCCCAGGCTAACAAGCCTAGATGCCGAGATTTCACATCTCATGCATTCAAAGTCTTTGACGCGCCACATCGACAAAAGTCTTCAATGATAATCTGTGCAAAAAGTAATGACCACAAAGTACTGTGGACTGCACTCATGGAGCGTTTCTTGAAACGTCCATCTAACTCAACTTGTTGAGTTATTAGTCATGTGGATTGTTTACCACCTTTTTATGACTACACATTGTCGATGAAATGTTGTGGCATCATGATCCATAATCTTTTAGCGGATTCAATCATCATCAAGTTCTAGGCCTTCCAAGTTGGTTTGGAATTACCAACAAGACTTGATTTTGATCATACAATTGCAAATGAGAATTGTACATATGCTAATACGATAAACGTATTTGGGATTATCCCCTAATGTGGGGAGAACAATATGGGTCACGGCAACGGCAGAAAACGCCGTGCCGATGTCTAGAAAAGAGGGGGAGGTGTCGCCGGCCCTAATGGCGACACTCCCGGTCTAGACACCAATCTGTCAAAACTACTCATGTCAGCTTATGACAATGCAACCGTTGTAGATCTCCGGATCACTGGTTCAAGAGTTGTCGAGCTATCCTTCAAATTGTGAATGCATACAAAAAGGTACAGAAAATCAATATGAGGACAATAACATCATTCTCATGATCGCAGATTTCAAAGATTCGGATCCTGCTCTAGCTACCCATAACTTTGATGTCATTGTCTAGACATTGATTTTCTTTCCAAGCTATATGTAATAAGGCGTCGTATCGACGTCCTTCGTCTATTTGAGACCTCGATGTACTCACATTAGCAATAATATTGAATGCTTTGAGAATTTTTTCGAAGTAATGAAACTATTCTCCTCTTATGGTTTGTATTGATTTACAAACAAGATGTACATTTTTAGATCGTCCTTAGAAGCATAGCATATTTACAATCTACATGGTTAGATTGTGTCGTTTTGGTCTCTTCCAAGTGAAGATGACGCACGGCCTTGCATCCTCAAGGAGTATCGCCAACGTGTTTCCGGTTAAGTCTTCTACCCTATAGCGGATTTTCCATCATCAATTGTTTAACTAGGCTCATCCAAGCTCACTGTGATGTCTTAGAATTGTCCGAAATTAAGGAGATAGTGGTTTCAAGTGTGCCTCGCACTACCGACCCTCCACGGACATGCCTGGTCATACTGACTTGGAGTTACCAAAAGCTTTTGATTTTGGATCCCCCTACGCTATTAAACCAACTGTCGTCTTGCAAAAGACGTTGAAGACTTATCAAAACCGGACAATCATCATCATGATCGAATCCTCTAGGTCCTCTGAGTTAGTTTATGTTCATGTCAGGGAGCTTTTGCTAACTAGTCATGGAGTTTACGACCTTAGAACGATAGAAAGGACTTGGTTTTAATCATAGACACGTCACTTTTGGCTAAAGGCAAAAGCCTACACGCCATCTGCAAGCTTCACAGCTTCGCACATGCTAAATTTGCGAAAAACAGCAATATGTCCCTTCTGGACAATCAACTTCGTTTGAGCTTTTTGAATAGTTCCGGACGAACCAGATAGTGAGCTTTATATCATTGGAAAGCTCTATGAGTCTAGTTTTCAGAACCTTTTGCGGTTTGTCTATATCTATTTTAACGAAGAAGTTATGGCTGTTTTAGTGCGGAAATGTCATTCTGCGCGGAAATTTTTATGCACTCTCGGGATTGCAGATTTTCATAGCTTCTTTCAATCCCTCTAAATGGTTCAAGTGGAACTATTTACTCTCCTATCTACTTTATTTTGTAGATCTATCTCATAAAGACATTGAGTGCCTCACAGATAGTGGAACTATCCACAACATTCTAAGGAACTTACAACTATCTTTGGATTTTGTGTCATTGTAAATCTTCTGTGACTACAATGATTGTATCATACCGGTCATTTAGGGACGCGGTTTAGCTTGCATTTTAATGTCTTATAACACCATGATCAACGTCACAGATGCCCTTTATGCATTGAGAGGCAACCGAACCATGTTGAGCTTTAAAGACATTCCTACTAATAGTTTTCATTTGAAAACACATTGTGAGAATGAACAAGAATTTTTTGTGTGTATACTTTCTCATGAATGCAGACTAAAATGCATCTTAGAGAAGTTTATGAGTCAATCTAGTGGATTGTATGTCACTATGATTCGAATATCGAATCACATGTTGTCGCCAAACATGATATTTGGGACACCGACTCATATAGGTTTTGGTTTGACCAAATCGGTCATCCTGGAAGAGATATAATGGTCTAAATTTTTAAGAAATTCTCATAGACATCCATTCTTCTGCTCAAAACGAAGACATTCAAGATCTACCTTCTCCATGAAGCATGATGGTGACACCATGGTTGTAAATGGCGGCACCCTGGGGACATTGACGTCACCCGAACACGACTCCAACTTCCCGGAGGCCGTCCGGTCAATTTCTCAAGCGATTGAGGTGCACCGACCTTCCCTTGATGTCTCATTAGCCCCCTGCAATGCTTATTGCTCGTTTTGAAAGCCTATTTTTTTAGCTAAATTAGGAGCGAGACCCTCCTACGCTAAATGACACAAAAGAGAATACTTCATTCTTACATCAAATTATGTAAATCGATACAACCAACTTGCGGACACCTTTTTATGCTTTATGGTGTTGGTTAAAGTGTTAACATAATGATCACATGTTACACCATTATCTACTGCTTATGCTGCTTATGCTGCTTAAACTTCAATGGGCTCACTACCCATTCTTTAAAGAAGTTTATCGGGATATAAGTTGAAGTGTCCTGTACCCCATGTTCACACGCAATACGGTGTTACCGAGGCTATGACTAATCAACTTTAGCTTGTCGCTCGAACATTATTGATGCGCACCAATCTTTCTATTACGTCTTGGGGCTATGCAATATTTGCATGCAGCTTTACTATTCATCTACGACCCACCATCATTGAATATTTTTGTACTACAGCTCGTGACTGTGTACGAGGATTGACACGAAATTGCAATCCTTAAGCTCAAACAAGATTGAAACGGATCTTCAATCCTTGAGCTTGGCTAGATGTTATTTCTAGGTGTCAAATCGCACTGCCATTGCGTACAATGATGGGTCATTTGAGATGAATAAGTACTTAGGTTGGTTGGATATGAACCTCCAACTATTTAATCCGCATATGTAGAAACCTTGTCAGACGATCTCATTCACCGCTAAATTGCGGATTGTCACTTTGATGAGACAATATTCCCGCCGTTAGGGGGAGATAAGAACACAAGTGTTCAAATGAAACGATGTGAATTGTCGTGGTTTGTCCCCACTAAGTCTGATCTTGATCCCAAATGCTTAAAGTTTTAAAGTGACGAGATCACATGCTGCAAATATGTCTGCAAGAATTGATGTCCTATCAAGAGGATATGGCGCGACCAAAAGGAGTTGGTCTTGACGCCATCACCATGGATGGTGATATGGTGACGCCATATAGTGGCAAAATTAGTGTCACAAGGCCGTGTGGCTCCCCAAAAGGAGGGAGACCCTTAGGTTTGATACTTTCTCGCACTAGGAAGAAAGCGAGCTTGGCACAACCTGATCCATTGATCAGTGATACTAAAATTCGTCTCATGAAATGTGAATTGTGATTATCGTTGAGGGACGCCACAATGTCAAATCCAATCCATATAGAGATCTCTACAAGTATTACACTAGTGTACATGAGGACGTGGGATAATGAGTCTACTATCGAACCATCATTCGTTGATGGATATCAACTTAGTTGATTGGCCTAATGGAAAGATGCGATCCAGTATTAACAAAGAGATAGGTCTTTGAGCAGGTGATGCCGACACCGCAAGCTAAACCCTATCAACTATGCCTTTGTTAGATAGCGTAGTGAGAACAAGAGCTTAGACTCACCTTATGGCGCGTCTCTCACTAACACGCACTGGGGTCGACTACGATGAGATATGCTCTCATAATTGATGTCATTGAACTCCACTACTTTGTTAGTTTGGTAGTTTCCGAATAACTGAACATGCAGCCTATGAATGTGGTCAAAATAACATCTCTATGGGATCAAAGATATACATGAAGGTCTTAAACGAACTTCATTCATTCGAATCAAGTGGCTCCAGACCACAGGCGCATGCGTTTGCTAAATGTATTGAAACGCACATGAACTCTACTTGATTTGGAAGGGATATGGTGAATTATGCCTTTGCGTGTTCATTCCGGATTTACATGGACTCTTGATTGAACAAGAGATGCCAATATGTATCAATCATCCGACGTTAGAATGAAAAAGATCTTGGGAAGACACGGTCTCGATAAGGCACTCGATGACTGTATTGATGATGATTTTCCATCAATCGACTTAGGCACTCTATAACTAATGAGACCTACATATACTCCCATAATTAGTCAAAGTCTTTGCTCTAAAGAGAGATCCGTTATTTTGTCTAAAACAAGATGACAAATATGTGTTCAGAGATGGAGTTCTCATCTAAGTACAATAAAACATATCAATGTACTCAACACAATACGAAAGACTTGACATCTCATTCGCTATGAAAAGTTGTAAAGCTAACTATAGCTATGCGCCCACGCAACGCCAATGTAATGGTAGTAACTCCTGTTTGAGCCCAGTGGATATTTTGGTCCAAGACTGCATAATAAGTTTTGGATAACATTTGGGCCAATACCTGTGGCCCTTTTTAATATAAAGCCTTTTAAGTTTTGCGAGCTCCCGGGGCACGCGAGATGGAAACAAGCTTCAGGGGCGCGCGAGATGGGGACAAGCTTCAGGAGCTCGCAGGATGGTTTGAGTTCACGGCCCGCGCGAGATAGGTTTCCACAAGGACTGTGACACCTCGCGGGATAAGGACTTTCCTAATTTGAGTCCGCATAGTTGGGCAGCGCGGAGGCCTTGACCCACGCGGCTGGACACGTGTCATACAGATGATTGGTATAAACGAACGAAGCATGTCCTTGTGGTCTTCGGTTTCAGAGTCCGAATTGGACTATGAATATCTTTCTTCGGGCTGAAGGCAAGCTACTATATAAAGGGGCTAGAAGACTTACAGAAAGCTCTCTCTCTCAAAAAACTCAAACAACAATACAAACAAACTTTCAACCTAGTTGAACCTCTTTGAGCTTTTCGAAAACCCTAACCCTAAGCGCGCCGCCGCCTAGGTTTCTCAGAGCCCTTTCGGACTCTACTCTGATCACCCATGATCCATCCTTGGTTGCTCTGCTCGCGACACCATGAGTATCAAATCGCCCTGTGCTTGTAATTCCTCGTCCGTGAGGTGGCACCGGAAACCCGCCGCCTTTTCAAGGAGTCAAGAACCGATGCATCCCACATCACTTTCCTCGTCCGCGAGGTGGCACGCCCGCATCCGCACCATTAGTTTACTTTTGGTACCGCTAAATACCTCTTCAATCCCAAACTGAGGATCGTGGCCAAAACATTGGCACGCCCAGTGGGACCGACGATTGGAAACAAAGATGTGATATGATTGGCAAGAAAAATTAGATGCCGTCAAGAGAAAATATTCTGAACTAAGAGCTGCCAGCCGCAAAAAACATGTCGAACGAATGGCTACCATCCTCAGGCAACACGCTGAGGAAACGGCTGCTAGAGAGGCTGCTGAAGAAAAGGAAAAAACCGAAAGGAAAGCCTTTCTAGAGGAGTTTCGTCAACGGTGCGATGCCTTGGAAAAGGCTTTACAATGCTTAAATGTAAGGCCTACAATTGGCGAACACGTCCTTGCCAAAAAGATTGGATTGCCTAGCAGCCAATCTAATGGTGAAAATTTTCCTTTGGACGAACCTACGTCCGAGGAAGAAATTACTTTGTCACTCAATGACGAAGAACCTGAGGTCGAGGCTGTTGAGATTATGGATAATCATCCTATCTCAAAAACTGACGGTGTTCCTCAGAAAAATGAGCATGAAGATAGGACAGAACAGTCCATCTTAGAAGAAGAAATTGGTTCGAACACTGATGATGGCGAACCACAATTTCACGTGGCTGTTCCCAATGAGACCATGTATTATGACATGATAGTTGGCAACAAGGCAGATCTCAACATCATACGATCCACGAGAATGCAATTGAAGATCATCCTTTGCCAAACAACAAGGATACGTGGGGGGCAACAAGACGTACCCTACGAGCTACCTTGCCCAAATTTTCAAGTTGATGACGCGAAACAGCTCTGCTTAACACTTGAAAATCCTTAACAACGAGAGTCTCATGTCAGAAACATAACAGCGTTGAGACTTGGAGTGAAGCATTGGTGGCCTCCCCCGTGGCCTTACGAAGGGTAACTAACCATGCTATACTCTCTTCTTTCCTTAACTCTTAGCTTTACTTCAGTTTTTACTTCTGTTTGCTTTCATTTTTCTTTCTTTCTCGCATTGAAAAAAGAAAATACAAAAAATCAAATAGCAGAAAATACAAAAAGAGATCCTTAGTTTTGCTAAAATGCAAGACAACGTTTTTGCCTACAAAAGGCTTGAACTTTACTTGAGGCCTATCCTTGAGGCCTGGAGACAACACAGCAGGCATTCCATATGCCTTGAATTGCTGCCAGCGAAGTCAAGTCAGAGAAGAAATTCTAATAGTTGCTGCAAGTTGCAACAGCCACTACCAGACATTCTACTTCGCCGATTAAACTGGACTGATCCAGGAAGAACCAGCAAGCCAGCCTTATATCAAAAGAAAGCCCTGGATGTCTATTTTCCAGAGGATTTTATGGTTTGTCATTCCGACATTCCTGGAGAGAGTTATGGCAGTTCAAATGTAGACAGGTCAGGATACGCGCGAATTTGCAATGTGCTTTTTCAATGTGTTTTCATGACCTTGCAGCATGCTTTCCTTTACTAGGGGCATCCATACAAGTTTTGCATAGCTTTATTCATACACCAGGATCTACTCAAGGCCGATCAAGGATAGGAGCATAAAATGCGACATTCTTAATGTGTTATTACCTCCATTTGTACTTTGATTATCTCTTATTGTTGTAGAATAGAGTCATAATGTAGAGTCGAAAGTTTTTGGTAGAGTTGTGTGTAAAACGTGTTAAACATAAAGGAACGATATAGAAATTTGTCAAAAGCCGATTTGTGGAGCCTTAGAGATGTTCTTATGATTCTATAAAGCTTTTACACTGTCACAAATTGAGTTAACTCTCTGATACTTAGGTGACATGTAGACGAGTTCATGGGAGAAAGAATCAGGAGAATTAGAGTTATGCCGGAATCATTGCCGGAAGGTCAGACTGCCAGAACAGAGTAACCTACTGCCTGCCGAGAGAAGTGTTCCTGATGGACCTCGGGAAGCAAAGCAGCTGATCCATGAAGCCTAGTCCATGAAAGGAGAGGTCCAAACCAAGTCCAATATGGAGAAGAAGATCTAAATTCGGCAGAATATCAAGGAATGTCCAAGTCTTGAAATTCCTGATTAATTTTGGGAAAATTCTTGTGCACGTCTCACAACTTCAACAGGCTCTCCAGGACAGCTCACAATGAATCAGAAAACGTGCTAGATATGGATAGAGAGCTACAGGAGTCTTGTTTCCAAATCAATTGAAATCACCTCAATATCTATTTTTTAGAGGGAGTTATGACGAAATCATCAGACAGAGGTCATTGGGCCGAATTGAGAAAGACTAGAGAAACCTAAACCAACTCGTTTTTGACTTGTGTGGCCGGCCTCTCTAGGGTCTTTCTTTTGTATAAAGCATGACTTCAAGGGCAGAAGGGGATCATCACTACTCTTGCAATTACATAGCCGAAATTCTACCAAACCCTATACAGAAAATTACTTAGCCGATCCATCCACCACAAACCACAAGAATCACTCCATCCTTCCACCGATTTTCCCCACACTTGCCGAATCTTCAAAGGTTGTAAAAGTGTGATTTTCTCATGGCTTCTTGTATTATTGTCTGTTTAGTTTCGAACTCTATTGTAATATACTTTTCGATTTTGGTTTTATTTATCAAACATGGTTTTCGGATTTCTTTGTGATCTTTGATTGTTCTATGTTTTGATTTGTAACTTCTTGAATATATGATGATTTCGTGATTTAGGTTTTGGCGCAGTAGCATTTTCTTATGTGTTTTTGATTTCTAATTGATTAATTGTCATGAATTCATGCATCTAAATCAATCCTTGAGGCTGCCTCGGCCATGGTTGTCCTTGAGGTGCGGTTTCATCTACCATAATAATTTTGGATCGATTCATACGCAAAGTTGTCTTGGTCTTTGTTATTAACTTAGGGCGGATTTAATTCTGATAATTTGCATGCTAATAGGATGAGTGACGCCATGCCTTAGATCATGCTTCCGATTGATTCATGTGCTAAAGTGTTTTCTTGTTTAATCTCTACGCAATGTGTTTTTAAATGAGTTAGCATTCATGTTTAGGATCAAGCGCAAAGATGGTTCTAAATACCTGAGGAGTCTTAACAATTAGATAACCGCAAAGGCTCTAATTAGAATCGGAATTGGTTAGAGTTGAGGACAATTTGAACGTTGCTGCCCGGCCTTGCATGAAGTTGTTATGTATTTTAGATGGTTTTTCGTGTTACATGTTGCATGAGTATGATGATCACTTGTATATAATAATCTTAGGTTTAATTTTCAGTAGGTTATTTGTTAGAATTAATCAATCTTAAACCCCCAATATTTCGATGTATATATGTGAATACTTGTTTATAAGTTGTTTGGTTTCTCTTCTTTCGATCGCCCTTTGGTTTCCCCGGCTAGAACGATCCCTACTTGTCCATATTACTACTATTGCAGGGTAATTAAATTGAAGTTGTTTGACCTCGGTTACGCGACACGTCAATCAACGACCTTTTTCGGTGTTTGCTACCTTCAATGATGCACGGTACTACAACTCCTTCACTGGGTGGCATACTAAAGTTTTGATGTCCTTCATTCTTCTCAAGTATCGGCGAACAGACATCAAAACTGGGGGGCACATTGGGATAGATATGTGTCCCAAATATTTCAAACTTAGACCCTTCTTGAGGTCTTCGTCATTATTTAGGCCAATTCCTGTGGCCTACTTTTTGGAAATTCGCTTGGCCAAAACATTGGCCAATGTCAAAAAGATGGTTCGCTGTCGCCAAGAGCTCAAGTGAAGGGCAATTTTTTTTCAATCCATTATGCACAGTCCAATGGTCAGGCAGAGGTGAGCAATAAGGTTATCCTCAGTATCTTGTGCAAGATGCTAGAAATAAACCCCCGCGTCTGGCATCTAGAGCTTTACCATACTTTGTGGGCCTACCGCACCTCCAAGCGCGGTCCGACAGATACCACCCCATATGCTCTCATGTTTGGTCATGACGCCGTCCTACCCCTTTAGATTCATGTCGCTTCGCTTCGTGTCCAGGAACAACACCAATTACTTGGTGACGACTACGTTCAGGCAATGTGGCAGGAGCTCGAAGACCTCGACGAACATCGTATCACTGCTTTCAACAATCTCATCCTCGAGAAGCAGCGCGTTGCGCGGTCGTATGATAAAATCACCAGAGGTTGGAGTTATGCAGAGGGCCAAACAGTATGGCGCGCTGTGCTACCACTTGGGGAGAAAACCGAGGGCCGGGGCAAGTGGTCCACTCAGTGGGAAGGACCATTTATCATTCATCGCATCTTACCCAAGGGGGCATACCACTTGCGCGACCTTGACGGCACTATCCACCACAATCTTATTAATGGTCGTTTCTTAAAACGCCATATCGCTGGTGTTTGGGAGCGCGAGGATCTTCCACCTCCTCCTGATCCCACGACCACTGTTAATAGTGCTACGCGTCATCGCGCTAACGCTCCATCGCCTCACACTAGGAGGCAACCCGAGAGAGAAGCATGTAATTAGATCATTTCTTTGGAAACGTACAAAATCTAACCAACAGACCAGTACAGGATTGAGGCCTATTCCAGAGGCCCTAAATAAAGTTTTACATGCAAATTAGTTATGCTAATCCCTTCTTTTCTCTATTTATTTTCTGTTATGCTAATCCCTTCTTTTCTCTTTTTATTTTCTGTGTAAACGTGCGAAGTCTAAACAAAAGACAAGTACAAGATTGGGGCCTATTTCAGAGGCCCTAAATAAAAAAAAATCACATATTTTTCCCTTCTGGTACTTTGATACAGGTTTCATAAGCGGCTTTGCGGCCGAAGCAAACACATTAGCAAAATAATGGAATCTGACTACTCTACGCTTAAGCGCATAAATCTACCACGCCTACAAGCGTAGATCTAGGGATATTAGAAACCTAGACCTAAACATATTATGGGAACGAAGAACGAACAAGAGACGACGCACTTGGAGGCTAGAGGTCCACTGGAACGGGGTTCCTCATGCTACCAGCCAAGCTTCGGAGGGTGCTTCAAGGACACTGGCAAGCTCCTGAAGCATGAATGGGCGAAGGGCCTCAAAAACCTCACGCATGGATAGAACAGCAGGCGCAGGGCAGAAGGTATCCAAACCATTTGTTCTTCCAAACGGAGGCTTGGCCTAAGAGTAGATTTTGAAACCCACCTTTGGCCTAAGAGTAAATTTTGAAACTCGTCAGAGCAAATGATGAGCAGGAGAAATGGTGGTTTCGCTTTAAGCAAGGACAGAAGGATGAACAGAAAGAAAGAAGGAGCCATAGCGAGGGGGCAGAAAGACTTGATCGATGTTCCAAACCCGGCCAGCAGATTCTCTTATAGAAAGAAGGGACTGACTCCCTTTGACATGTGTCCTGCATGCAGAGCTTTGCTCCGAGATATGGGCTTTAGAGATAAGGTGAATGCGTGAATCTATAGTGACTTCCTGCTTTCCAAGCAAACAGTCATGTAGAGACCTTTACCCAATCTCAATGGAAGACTTGTTCTGAACCAAGGCATTTATTGTTGGAAATACGAAAGATTTAGCAAGCACGGGACAGAGTTAATAGGCAATAAATACTTAAATATTATACCTAATGCAAAGGTTCATACATGGGGGGCAACAAAAAAGGAAAATGAAACTAGACCTTCCTGAAGGCCCTATACAAGTCTAGGAGAAGGCCTTCTAAGGCTAACTCCTCAACATCCGCCTGGGCTTGGGCTTCGTCCGCAGCAGCAGTGGCTGAGTCCAGAGCCTCTTGAGTTTCCTCTATGGCTTGTACGCGCGCCTCGACAACTTTAGCCTGCGCGAAGTTATGGCGAGCTTGGGCAAGTTGAACCTGCAGCTCCGCTATCTGAGCTTCTAAAGTCTCCACTTGCCTAGCATAAAAGGTACAGGGGTTTTCCGAGGTTGTCTCAGGAACCTCCATATCTTCGAGCTGGTTCAAAAGAGCCACCATTTGGTTGTCCAAGGCCTGGCGGACTCTCTCCTGAGCAGTTGACTGGGCCTCCGCATCATTGACGCGACGGGCTTGCAGCTCGACCGCATTGATCAACTCTAAGGAATGGTCTAGCGCAGGGTTGCTGCAGGCGAGGTGGCGGACCAAGGCACCATGAGCCTCACGAGCGCGTTGCATCAACTCAAACACATTCATGTTGGAGCCTTGTCTTATTAGGCCATGAAGAAAGCCTCGGGCCAGGCGAACCGGTTCTGGATCAGCAGGAGGAGTTACCCGAGCTCGGAGACGAGCAGTCCGGGTAGCCAGAGAGGAAGTTGCTTCGGTGGTCGGCTTCACCAGAGAAGGAGTGACCGGTTCAACCTCCGAGACAGTTGGCGGGACGGCAGACACTGTTAACACCTCTCGTTCTTCAAGCACTTGAATGACCGGCTCCACCCTCGATGGGGAAGGCATCACCTCTAGTTGAGTCTTCTTTGGCGGAATTGCAGAAGAGGCAGCGAAGTCTGGAGTTGGGACTGGATGGCCGAGCCTTTGGTCCTGAATAGGACCAGGAGAGGACACCAGCATCAAGCCTGAGTCGTCCGGCACGCCGGTTGGTGAAGGAGGTTGCTCTTCAATATCCTCAGGTATAGTACATGTCTCTTCAGCCACAATCACCTCCGAAACAGGGGTCTCAGTTATACTTTCTTCCCCTTCAGCGTTGTCGAAGCGAGGGTGAGTGCGGCTGCGACGAACCTACAAATGGAGAGTTAGTAAGTCATCGCTGACTTAGATAAATTAGTTACAAGAGAAAAGGGCATTACCAAGCCGTGCTCTTGCTGATAGCACAAGTCTTCCACCATTTCCTCTTCATCATCAGCAGGACGCTTGCGCGAGCTCTCGCCGCCTGTCGATTGAGGGATGGTCGGGACAAGCTCATCTTCGGGGTCTGCTGCGGGCTCTTCTTGCGCAGTAGCTTTCCCTTTGTCTGTTGCAGCTGCAAGTCTCCTGGAGGATCTAAGGCGAGGTACAGTTTGAGAAAGAAGGATAAACAAATTAGAAAGGAAGGTACTTCGCATGTAATAGACAAAAGTGTTGAAAAATGACAAAGTCATTAACATACCGCAGGAGCGGAATCGCGTTCCCTGATGACAATTCCAGTTGGCCGGCGAGGCACTTGGGCGTCAAGGGGCACTACTAGCCTGGGCCTTGTTGCTGCTCTCTGTGATGTCCTTGCTTGTCCACGCAGGGCGTCAAGGATGGTGCGGTCCGATTCCCCCAATGTGTCATACACGGGAGAGAAGATGGCGGCAAAGATGTCATCATCCACGTACTCCCAATGATTATCAGAGAGGGAGTGCCACCAGGAGAGGTATGCGAGGTCGACACCTAAGGCATGCTCAATCTCAAGCAGGCCTGGAGTGAGCGGGAAAATGTTCGCCAGCGAGGTGACTCGGTCCGCCTCGCCAATCTTGCGCCAGGATGTATACTTGTTCATTGAATGAAGGAGTGGGTAAGGAACCCCTTGGATAAAACCAAGCTGTCTAGCAAAATGATTAGGAGCGTACACCTCAAAACCTTGGTCCTCCTCAACAAGTTGAAGATCGCAGCATGAAACCGCCCTCATGAAGCTCGTCTTGGTATCGGATCCGGAGTCAGGACGAGGAAAGAAGCCCTCTGCTAGGACTTCAGGATGGCGCCGACTAACCATCATGTTTATGGTGGGGGGAGGCTCCAATTGGTTGTAAAGGATGGATAGGCTGGCGAAGAAGGACAAAGGAGTGCGGTTCGCCGGACTTTTGCATACCGCAAGCCCAAGCAGTTGGTCCTCTGGTAGAAAGGCTAGCAGTGAACGTCTGAAGAGAGGGAAATATAGTTGCAGCCATAGGTCCATGATCCATAGTGGGCCGGCCGGCAGATGGAAATGCTTCAAGGAGAGTGTGTGCAGGGCCCGATAGAGTGCACCCAATACGGGCTGCCCTAGCCCAACCTCAATTCCATTGTAGAGTGCTTCGGCTAGTTTCGTCCACTTGTCTGTAGGCTTATGAGTGCTATCACATAAAATAAATTTATTTGGCCAGTACTCAAAGAAAGCGATACCTCCTTCTTGCCGCTCTGCATGCTGGATAAAATAGTTCCTTCAGACTGGGAATGAGGCCTTCAGGGCACGGCGTGCTCCTAGGTTGCAGGTGTAGGTGAACTCAGTTGTCACAAAATCACCTGGCACGTATGGCTTCGCGTGGATCGGCAGCCCCGTGATAGCAAGAATGTCCAGCAGAGAGACGCTCATCTGGTGGCGCTGTTCCATAGACACGCTGCTGCAGCAATCGACGCCCTGTCAGTAGAGGAAGGCAGCAAAAAGCTCAAGGCGATAGCTTCGGCTATGCCCACCGCCTCCCAGATCGGCCTATCGGTCTGGAGGCGAGCCTCATACCACGCTCGCTCTTCGCCGTTGGTGTTCGGCCATTCTCCCACTCGGATGTTGACATGGGAGCGACCTTGCTGAGTCCAAGTCGCGAAGTCGCCAGGTTCATGACGGTGAGCAAAGATTGGGCGCCGCACGGGGTTGGTGTATGAATTGAGGTCGGCGGCAGAGAAGGGCTGAGAAGGAGTCGGGCCGAGTAGGACTTCCCTGTTCTCAAGGAAATAGATGGGTGCTCCTTGGGGGGGGTTCGCGGACAAACGCCGACCAAAATCGGTAGACCAGTCGATCGCCGCTGTAATGTTAAGGTTCGGATCTCGGACGATTGGTTTGGGAGGCATGTTTTCTGGGAAGAGTGGTGACGGTAGCGAAGGTTTGTGTTTGCAGAAAGGAAAAGCGATGGATGGGGTGACGAAATGTTGGGACCCGCTTCGTGTTTTTAAAAGAGACGAACTGTAACGTCTTTCCAATCACAACGAAGGGACACGATGACACCGATACGTCAGGACCTTTCAAATTTTAAATTTCCGTAACGTGCTCTATAAGGCCTTTTCGCTTAGACGTTTTGGATAATCCAAAGCTCAAGGCCTAGGGGGCAATGTTTGAGCCCAGTGGATATTTTGGTCCAAGACTGCATAATAAGTTTTAGATAACATTTGGGCCAATACCTGTGGCCCTTTTTAATAAAAAGCCTTTTAAGTTTCGCAAGCTTCAGGGGCACGCGAGATGGAAACAAGCTTCAGGGGCGCGCGAGATGGGGACAAGCTTCAGGAGCTCGCGGGATGGTTTGAGTTCGCGGCCCACGCGAGATAGGTTTCCACAAGGACTGTGACACCTCGCGGGATAAGGATTTTCCTAATTTGAGTCTGCATAGTTGGGCAGTGCGGAGGCCTTGACCCACGCGGTTGGACACGTGTCATGCAGATGATTGGTATAAACGAACGAAGCATGTCCTTGTGGTATTCGGTTTCAGAGTCTAAATTGGACTATGAATATCTTTCTTCGGGCCGAAGGCAAGCTACTATATAAAGGGGCTCAAAGACTTACAGAAAGCTCTCTCTCAAAAAACTCAAACAACAATACAAACAAACTTTCAACCTAGTTGAACCTCTTTGAGCTTCTCGAAAACCCTAACCCTAAGCGCGCCGCCGCCTAGGTTTCTCAGAGCCCTTTCGGACTCTACTCCGATCACCCCTGATCCCTCCTTGGTAGCTCTGCTGGCGACACCATGAGTATCGAATCGCCATGTGCTTGTAATTCCTCGTCCGCGAGGTGGCACCAGAAACCCACCGCCTGTTCAAGGAGTCAAGAATCGACGCATCCCACATCACTTTCCTCGTCCGCGAGGTGGCACTCCCGCATCTGCACCATTAGTTTACTTTTGGTACCGCTAAATACCTCTTCAATCCCAAACTGAGGATCGTGGCCAAAACAATTCCTTTTTCAATACTTAATGGTATGAAAGGTTGAGGCTTATTATATCCCTACATATGAAAGACACATCAAAAGCGAAATCAGAATCTGCCAAGTTTCGTAGGTCAACTTCCACGAGACCTACAGGAAATCTTACTCACTAGAAAATGGTGAAATTGGTACCATTGGAAAGGTCTATGTGTCTACTTTTCAGGGACATCAACCATTTGATCATACATGTCATATTGAGTGAGTTATGGCCGTTTTCGTAAAGTAGGACGAATCTGTCCGAGAATATGATTTTGGCAAAACAGTCAATTTCGACGGGACTTTGTGAACAGATCGTGATGAACCAGAATGTGTGTAATATACAGTTGGAAAGCTAAATGAGTCTAGTTTCCAAAACCGTTTACGGTTTGTTCATATGTATTGCTTAGAGGAAGTTACGGCTGTTCTAGTAACTGAAGGTTATGCTGCGCGGAAATCTGATTTTCTGCACGAACTTATGTTTTGAGTTCACAAGCGGCCTTCTCCTAAAGATCTAAGTGTAAAAGATCATGTTTGAGGATAATACGGCATGATCTTGATAATCATTGCCCAATGCCACATTTGAAGACATGTTAAAAGGCACTGACATGCTAAGTTGTTGAAACTTCCGTGATTAGTAAAAATCAGGAAGAGCCCTATGATTGATGTAAAGATCAGGGGGAGGTGCAAACTTCAGGGGGAGTCTAGCACATACATGTCACTATCAAATGTGAAGGGTGCGTTGTTCTCTTTTTCTCCTACAATCAAGGTTTAGTTTTTCTCCCACAGGGTTTTTGTTACTTGACGAGGTTTTTAACGAGGCAACACATCAGCACCACCGGCATACCGGCGCGCGGCACAATGGGGAGTGTTCTAGGATATTCTGCATCCTTCTAGGATATTCCTTATGTGTGCCTTGGCCTTATGCCATCAGGATATGTAGTTAGAATAAGACTATGTATTCCTTATCATTACAATATTGGTACTTTGTAATTTCCTATATAAATGGCTCCTATCAATGAATAAGATGATGATTCTCTATTCTCTTGCTATCTCTCATTCTCTACACTTTATCCTTCATCACTTATGACCTTTAACTGAGAAAATTGTCAGAATGATTATTTGGATGAAAAATCATGACTTTATGGACTATTCAAATTAAAATAAAACCATAAGGACTATTTGGATGAAAAATTGTGACTTTAAGGACTATTCAGATTAAAATAAAATCACAAGGATGAAACAAATGTCGACTTCAAACCATAAAGACTAAACAAATTTCAATTCAATAATTAACCTCGACAGTGTCGTCAGAAAAGGAACGAACCAATTAGCCAAACTCGCATCCCAATTTATTTTTAAAACTTCAAGAACCTCGATACGCAGAGGAGCTATCCAGAGCCAGAGGTGCCTGTTGATCAGAAACCTTAACTTCCTCTTCCTATAGTTCTTAGGAAATTTAATACCCTTGCACATAAAACCTTACCATCAATCTTCGACTTGCTTGTTTTGTACAACGCGGCCGACCCTAAGCTAGAGCAACAGACGGGTCATAACCAAAGGCAAACTTGCTTAGTCTTGTTTGAGTAGATGACCAGCTTCGTCTCCCCCCTTACATTGGACTCTTCTGACCCTAAACTCTAGCACTTACAGGGCTAGCACCCTTGCCTCTACCATGACTAGTGAACTGTCACAGTCCCGGTACGAGTGCTCCAGAGACATGCACTCACTACAGAAGCAGAGTATAAACCTTTCATTTTTTAAGTCGAGTATGCTAGAAACACCAAGCACAAATTCAAACTCCACAACCGGAGAAACTTGCTGTAATGGCACATCGATCTCATGTCGGATCCTTTACCTCCCTCTGTCAAGTGCCAACTCTCTTCTGGTCTCAACCTTGTCTAGATGGATCACCTCCCCCAACATACAACTCACCACGTAGACCACATCCTGGGTTATCAACACCAGCGGGAGATCAAGCACTTCCACTCGGACTGGTATGGCAGTAATAGAAGTGGCCTAATCTCGGATCTATAAAGTTAATCGAAGGCAACCAGGGCAAGAAGGGACTTACCGCAGAAAAGCATCCCATAAAGCCTCGACATCCGGCCAGGCGCTTGAAAGATAAAGATACTTTACTCAGACAAGATGACTTATAAAGCAAAACAAATAAAAAAAATAATTGAGTAAACAAATAATTTTGATTCAACTATAAATGTTGATTTGAAAGTCCTCGTATAGTAAAGGCACTCGCTTGGGACTCCCTTCAAACTGGAATCTTCATCTATCCCGTATTTTTCCAAACCTCAGAAGAGTTATTATAATGTGCAATAGCAATTCAGATCTAATAAAATGACAATTCAATACGAGCACCTTAATATTTCATGCTTAACAGCAAATCCAGGTTACCCATATGGACCTGAACTTAGAAAGTCCTCGAGTATTTCTTAATTTCGTACATGATTGACGATATGGACACTAAATCCTTGTTAAGAGTAGACCCACCAACAATATTCTTTATGCAATCGGAGAGCCTAGTATAATAGAGCAGTAGTTGAGTCAATGCAGCTCTCAAGATTTCCATGCCACACAAAAAGTTGCTAAAAGAAGTTATGACATCCTTGTGCATCAGCTCAATTGCAGCTTTCCATCTACTTGCAAAGTCCTTCACAAGCGGCTCAACCTCTGCACCAGTTATAGGATTCTCAGCATTTGCACCTGGGTCCTCCGCTGATAAGTGACAAGTAAATTGTAGATAAGTACACACTTGATAAGCAGTTATAAGAAAAAAAGAAATTTGACTGGAAGTTATAAGGATATTAAGATGTCAATCCAATGTAGAAAAAGAATCGTCAAAGAACTTACAAGCCCGGGTTTTGACAAACTTGATTAAATCACTAAAATGCTCTAGTAATAGTTCTTCCTGCAAGGGAAGAGGTAAAACATTAAATAAGGAAGCAGATCACAGCTAAAACATTACATCTCTTTCAAAAAACAAAAAAGAAGCTATAACATTTCATAGTATGAACCCACAATGGCAATTCTACTATTCATGTGGGCAAATTCAACCACCTGTCGAAAAAAATTTGGCCACACATAATCCATAATTCCATATGCTAAGGCTAGTCCAACTACACTGGCGTGTTATAAGTTCCAAATCAGGAACATTATCCTCTGCATCAAAATATATGCCTTACCAAGGAAAAAAAAAAGAACTTTATATGTCCTAAGAATAAATTATGTAGGTTCGGCTCAGTCAAACCTAGGTTATGACACCTATTTACAATTCATTTTCAGTAGGATACTCTAATTAAAAACACTTGATAGCCCTCAGAACCTTATGGTTACTAGTAACAAAATTGCTCTTCAGATTTTCTGGGCGAATGTTCTCCTCTATGGAAATAACACATTTGTAACCATGACTAAGATCTTACTTCTATTATATCAACTTCTTTCCTTTTACTCCATACACTAAGCAAACTAAAGGAACAAAAATGTAAGATTCAATATTATGGGAAAGAGGAATAGATAAAGCAAATTTTTTTTTTTTTTAACTGAAACCACATGATATGGCATTTATAAAATGTCTAACATCATGTGATCTCCATAGCATTGTCCAAGGTACAAATGCCACATTGACTGACACATCATGTAGACTAAAAGTGGAACAACAAAATGTTAAATGTGGTCTCTTCAGAATCTCTCGTATGGCATTTATAAAATGTCTAACATCATGTGATCTCCATAGCATTGTCCAAGGTACAAATGCCACATTGACTGACACATCATGTAGACTAAAAGTGGAACAACAAAATGTTAAATGTGGTCTCTTCAGAATCTCTCGTAACTCATGGTCCCAACTGCTTATAAGATTGTAATTTTCAGTTTGCAACATAACATTTTCTGAAAGATACCAGACACTTACCACATATAATGCTGTGTTGCTTTTAAGCAGTTCCTCAAAGTGGATTTGAATTTTACCACCTTCCGGGCCAGCTTCCTAGTATTGAGATGACAAACATTGTAAAAAAACGACAGCGAAAGGCAGTACTGCAACTAATATGACTAACCAGTCTCAGATATTTAGCCAAAACCCTCCAAGAATTTTGCGCTGACTTCTAATTGAGGTCCTTGATTTACTTTCACTGTTTTTCAAAAAGAAAGAAATAAGAAACAAGAAATTACCTTCAATACTGCAATAGTCATATCGTAGTTGTTTATCAGAAACACAGTTTGCAGTTTTGGTCTTGGAAATGCTTTGGCAAGCTTGATAAGCAAGTCATCAACAGCCATTCTCAGTCTTTCCAAATTTAATTCAAGCTGCAAGTCATAAAAGGGTATTTAAGTAAATGATGATAAGTAGACTAAGTGATTAAACAATCCTAATTAACACCCACTTTTTTGTAAGAATTCCTCTCTAAAGTTCATTTTCATATCTAACCTGCCCATCTCCATATTCAACATTGAGGTGGATAAGTGAAGCTGTGAATTCAGCATATCGCCTCATGACATAGTGAGGATGAACATCATCTTCCCACAATGTCTTCACATTCGCATTGCGCAGGCTGTTGAGATGCAGGTCAAACACCATCTTAAAACGAGGCCAAAGGGCAATATTGACCTGTAAACATACATAAATGAATTATGATATATACATTTGTTAGAATATGTAAGTCCAACAAACATTAAGAAGCATGACCCAATGATACCATACAAGGATTTTTTATTTTTATCAAAAGAAATCGTTAATAGAGATTACAAGTTCAACCGAAAGATCTTTCCCTTATTTTTAGTTCAAGTGAATAGTCCCAATATAGTGCTGTTGCTGATTATAACCGTATTTTCAAGAGCTGACGGTTACATCACCATCCATGCATACAACATAGGGCGAGCGTGCACACACACATATATCAAGAATAATCTGCAGGCAAATTAAAAACCTACCTTGTCTAAGTATGAATCCAAGCATGGGATACGCCGCCGAGACATAATGAGCTGCAAAGGAAAAACAACAAATTACCTTTCAGCTATAGAGTTTCAATACTATTATAGTAAGAAGTTTTAACAGGAGAAGACTAAGGGTTTGGATTGAAACAAATATTTCCAATTTGTTGCAGTCAATCATTCTCTTCCACCAATGAGGAGAAAGTATAATTATGTATATAGAAAGATGGAGAAAGGAGAGCCGGATTCTTGGGCCGCACAGCTGACGTCCTTACCTTTGAAAGGCACCCTAAGTTTCTCTAACATACAATTTCTGAAGGGTTTCTGGATTGGGTTTAAGCCCTCCCATTTCCACAAAAAAAAAAAAAAAAACATAGGCCATTGGGAACATTGGCAAAAATTGTTGGCAAGGTATCCTTGCATATACAAGTAAATATGTGGCTAACGCTATCTGAAAATGGATATATAGGGTGTACAAGATTAAAAAAATAAAAAATAAATAAATAAAAAATCTCTTTTTTAGCCAATGTTCAAATGTCAACCATGATTACTTGAACAACAAGAGATCATTCAGATTTTCCGCCAAGGACATCCTTCATAGAGTGGCCACACTTTTAAGAAAGTGGTAAACTATCAACTACTGAGAAATTATCATACCAAATACAACAGCTCAAATCTGTTTCAGTATCAACATTCTTTAGTCGTAATCACACTGACATGTCATAAGCATCCAGTACTTTCAAATATGTTTTTAATTCACTTGGAATCATCACTAAAAGCGGTCATTAAAAAGAAGGGTTTGCACGCCACACAATAAGGAGGTCCAGCCGTCCAGAGACAATTACTAGTTATAATTAATCCTATATACTACATGACATCGCAGTGATATGTCATGTTTATGCTAGGCCTCAATCTTGGTGCAATTAATATTCTTTTTAATACAATTTTGACTCACAGGCAACCATTGGAATCATCACTAAATAGCAGGTTGTGCACATCACACAATATCAAGTTTTAGAAACTGTTAACCAGATGTTTAATTATACATAACTGGCAAAAAGCACGGTCCGACGCAAGTAACTCAAATACATAACATACAAAGTTAGAAGGTTGGAACATTACCTGGTGCTGGTGTATAATGCGGATCATAAGCATTACACCAATAGCATCATAACAATTTGGGAGTATTGAATTGAAGTGTTCATCAATTACAGCAAATGGACCTGGTGTCAAAAAGCATACAAAAGTCATCAAATGGAGCCTCTTTTTCTTTTTATCCTTCCCTAAAGAGTGAGGAGAAAAGCAAAGTAATGATCCTTTCCAATCAAGTCACAAGTAGATGAGCACAAAACATGCTGAAAACCACAAATGAGCTTTCTGCTCTTTGTATTGGAATCAGCACCCAACTTGGAATAACCCATCATTGGCCATAAGAATCAAAAAATCTGTCAGAATTACCTGCAAAAATTTCATAGAATATGGATTCTTCGCAAAAGAAATCATCACAGAAATGGTACCTGCACATAGAAAGGGAATGGTTTTGAAACAAACATATCAGTATATGGACAATCTTTCATTAGCATGTAGAAATCGATATGTACTAGTAAATGAAAACGTACTCAGAAGTAGCAGTGTCCATAAGCAGCTTGTGCAAGCTCCTGAAGAGCACCTCATACGGATACTTGATGGAGCTGGCTTCAGCTATATGTGGAATTAATGCAGGTTCTTCAATTTCCTGATGAAAAACAGAAGTACAAACAATGACACGTGTTCTTTGCAAGATAGATAGAAAAAAAAACTCCACTGTCACAGAACTAACATTATCTGGTCTTTACAAAAGCTTCCATTTTTACATTCATAATGAATCAATGATCAAAAGCTGTTCTACTAATTGGAATGTCTCTTCAAAAATATTCATATACGAAATTGAAATAAATGAGTAGAAAAACACCCTATTGAATCTGAAAGCAAATAAAGGCCTCAGTTTTTTAGGTGGCAGCCGCAGCATAATCTAAATACTGAACACAACCCCACTGCATTTAAACACTATCAATAAAAGCTAAAGTATAACAGAGAACACAGAAAACCAAATACCCAGTACGCAGATTCAAAAAGCTATGGAACGTATCTCATCTTAAGCTCCTAGAAAGCTCCAATCTCTAGTCATTCAATAGCAATAATACTACTTCAAGGCTCCTATCTGTAATGATTCTCTTTTGTCATTGTCCAAAGAGTCATAGGCATGAGCTCATCCCTTTTCCCAGTGCACTACTTCTCCTCCCACTTGCTTCTCCCCTTTTTCTTATCTAAAAGAAAAAGGAGAACATAACAGCGGTTGTTCTGATGTGTAAATCTCAACTTGATAATGAAAGGCAAGATCATATGAAAAGGCCCACAATTTGAATATAACCTACATTAGTTAACCGAGGAAAACCTCCAACAAGCTTTTATTCTAACTCCAACACAACTAAGCTTACATGAACCAAGGATTAAAAACTTTTTACTGAGGATAACACAAATAAAGATTTTTCCCAGAATTTTGGGTTTAGTTGCACAGAGAAAAACAAAATAAAAGTAGTACCTTTAAAATTTTAATCCTCTCTCCAAGAGCAAAAACAGCCGACCGGTTCTTCAGTGGTTCCCTTGCTCTTGAAAATAGACTTGTATTTCTCGTATCCACGCCAATTAAGTCACTAGATGTGGCAATATCCAACTGTAGTTTCTCTAGTGCCTGAATATAAGCACGGAAATGTGCACTTAGCACCTGCAAAACAAATAAATGAACTTAATAAGCCACATACATTATCCTAGAATATTTATCAAACAAATTACAGTAGTGTGTAAGGCCACAAGTAATGTACTATGCACAATGAACAAGCTTCGAATACCAATGGTCTGAAACCAACTTGTTTCTCTCTATCATAGGCATATTCCATACAAAAAGGCCTCCTATAAAATCCTTAGAGTGTTTACAGGAATAGCCTAATTGCATATTGAGAATAATTATGAAACATGACACAAGTAATGTATAAAGTATGAACCAGCAAAACCATATGAAAACATGACATCAAGTTATAAGTTTGTAAAGGCACTAAAAGAACCACTTTGAAGGATCTACATTACATGATGATCAAAATTGGATTTCTCATATCATACCTGTTAACAAGGAAACATACTTTTTGCTGCTATTTAAACAAAGATGCAGCCAAAAAAAATTCAGTATCTAATATATAATATATAATATTTCCTCAAACATCAAACCAAGTGAAATTTGAATCAGATGAAGCAATTACAATTGTCTGCTTTATATTGTTTTGGGCTGACTAGGGAGGAGGGAGATTTCACCTACTAGAATAAAAGCAGTAAGCATATGTTTCTAGGGGTTGTAAGTGCCCACTCTAAAATTAGGGCTTTTTCTTTTGACAAAATAATAAGTTAACAAGATACACAATTGAAAGAAGCACTAAACAAGTAATCATTCAGAAAAGGAGAACAGGAAACAGAAAGTATTTTAACCTAAAAACAATATTCCAGATCTTCTATATCATAATTCATAGATAGGTCATAGATCATCAGTTCATAGTGTTAACCTTGTTCATTGTGTCAATGTATGCTCCACGAACTTCAATGTATACCTCCTTTCCATGTTCCTTGAGGAATGAAATAACATACCTGCATTAACACACTCGAATCAACAAAATATAAAATTTGAAAATGAGGGAAAAAAAGGAACAAACTAACCAACAAAAAGAAAGGAGCCAAATCCCAAAATCACTTCAAATATAAAGTCACAGTAGTAAGAAAAGGTGCGATTTCCATGTAGCCTTTACTATTTAAAACTAGACCTGGCATTGGCAGAAAGAAAATACAGGAAATTTTATTTTTTGAAGTAACTAAAAAAAGTCTGAATGGAACATAAGCTTATCTTTAGTTAATGTCATACAGACATACATGACTGATACAATACTGAAAAAATTACAGGTATACAGAGATACAATGTGATCTTCAAGCATATGCTTTCAGACACATGTACCTTCCTTATTTATATCATTCTCTCCTCTCCTCTTTCTAGTTATGTACTCGTCATTCTGCCATTTTTTTAAAACCAAAATTAAACCTATATTAACCAAACTAAATAAAAAAAAAGAAAACAAAAAAAAAACCTCAATATATTCTTCAAACATCTATCCCCATAATAGACGTGTTAAATAGACTCAAAATATCTGCAACCACAGCTGTCATTGGAATATTACAATGAGCTGAGTAAGCAATTAGACTATCAATTGTGACTGCTACACAGGCTACTCATTTGAATGCTAAAGGAGCATTCTGTTGAAGGATCCAGATGTTATAATTTTAATGAAAACCAATTAGAATATTAATTAAAACACTAAACAAGCTACTCACTTGTACTTTAAGAGAACATTCTGTTGAAGAATCTGGATATTAGTTTTAGGTTTTCTCAATGCATAAAGCTTCTGAACAATGAAGTCAAACACCTGCAGAAGACAGATAGACAGATTGGAAGTTATATAGTATTCAAGAATGCAAAGCATATTAACTGAAAAAGAAAAGCTTGTTAACTAAAATGAGTTTCAAGATGTGGCCATTGAATATAACGCAAAATAAGTTACAATGGTACTTAGTAATCCAGAACAATTGAATGGAAATCGTCCACATAACATGTCGCTGCCATTTACTCCATACCTACCACGAGACCTATCATGTATCAGATATCCTGTGCATAAAGCTGTAGAGTCTGACATACAATATGGCCAAACATATTCTATCCACTTCAGACTTTGGTATTATGTATCGTTTCAACTCATAACTATAAACAAGGCATACAGGGGAAACTTGGGGTATTGAGAGTACTAAGTCCCTCCCCTAAATTGTTGCAAGTTACTAGACACACTCATATTGTAGATTGTAGTCCATATAGCAGAAGAAACTAACATTGGATAACTGTTCCGCTGACAGGACTTCCTATATTTGTCGACTTGACTCGTACAGAGAACAAGTTAAAAGGAATATATTTATTGCTGGCACAGACCCGGTGTATGTGATGTGTACTATAGAATTACATAGAGCAATTAAGTGAGCAACATTAGCTAACTCTGATAACAACCTTGGAAACTGCTTTCTGTCTAAGTTTTTCGAGCTCAGGCTGAACATCTTTTAGAGCTTTTGCAGACTTAACCATAAGATCCGCTTCAACAAACTTCAGCTTCTTGCTAAGACTCTCTAGAGTTCTCATATATTCATCGTTCACCTGGATAACATTTCAGCAATGAGTGTGGCAACAGCAAAGTAAAGAAGATAACATAATGAGATGAAAATTTAATAAGCAAAAAGGAGAGCAACATGTTACTGTCCATAAAGTACTAACTAAAAAAATTGATACTGTTTGGGAAATGAGAAGAATTAAGAAAAATCAACAAAAATATAACGGATGTTGGAATGGATTAACATCTGCTCATTGCAATATGGCAAGTAAGATTTATCTATCAACAAGGGTTTCAACTTCAACATGCAAAATTAGAAAAAATTATTGCTAGTTCAATCAAATAATTTCCAAAGTATTTAAGGGAAGTAATAAAAGCAATAAAGAAGAAACAAACCTCGCCATCACCAATTATATCTACCATCCTTGGAGGGATTATAATGTCTTCAACAAATTTTGCCAAATTTGACTCAGCCACCTATTACCAATCATTCAAGGTGTATCAATATGTGCAACCAATAAATAGACAAATAGAAGCGAAAAGAAGAATACAAGAAAATAAGGAAGAAGAGAGGCGACAAAACATATTTAGAAACCTTTCGGACAACCAGACAATCCAGCAATCAAACAAGGAAGTTTTAAGTGGTCTGGACTCTGGACAGAGTTGGTCTTGAATAAGGGGTGAAGGAGGAGGTTTGGGCGACTAAGGTCCTCTCAGGTTCAGGGCAATCTGTCTCAAAGATTTTACACAATATTTTTACGCTTCCGTTGTGTTTGTTTAAATGTTTTATTAAATAAACTGCCTAGCGTTTCTCTTGGTTTTCGTTGTAGAGACTCGTGGCATTGTGACGTGCCTTAACTGAGGAGGTGCAGTTTGGGGCGTTACAGATAGTAGTGGAATCATAAATTACACTTTCTTTGATTATAGATTGAAAGGCATCCCTAGGTTAATTCTGTCTTCTAAAGGTGGTCTGCTAGCAGTCTAATAGCTTTTGATTTTATTTTCCCTATTAATGTTTTCTGTTGTTTAACCTATCTCATCTCATGTGATCAATTAAAAGTTTCTTTAGACAGAAAATAAATAAAACAATACATGAATTAACATTCCACCATTTTTGTTGCACAAACAAGAATCGAGAAAGCCTAGTTAACACCTAAAAACTATTCTCAGCCTCAAGAATACAAATGAAATGGAATTGTATACAGAGTCTAGAGACAAAAGATACCTTGCGATTCTTCAACTTTAAACCCATATCCATAGACTTCTCCTGGAGAATTTTGATGTCGGAACTTATTGAACCTATCTCTGCCTGGACAAGAGTTGCTTAAGTATTACAGGAAATTGATGATAGATTTACAATGTCAGCAAGGAACACTCCATTTGTTGGTGAGAAAATGAGATAAACAATCGGCTAAGTCATCGTGCAGGTGAAAGAAGGTAATGATGGCAAAATAATGAAGCAAGGAGCAACGTACCTGAAATCCACTGAGAAGAGTTTCCATCTGTGACAAGATGCTGTCACAATCACGAATTTCATCATGAAGAGATACTAGTTTATCACTTTCTTTAATATAATCCTGCAGTATTGGACAAAGTAAGATCCTAAAGTTCCTTATAATGGTTCCCAGAAACCTACCCACTAATAAAATAAGGACTGGTGTTGGGAACAAGTAATTAACAAAAGGAAATACAGGTCGCATGTGAGTATGTTCCAATACATAAATGGCTCATAAAGTCAGAGATACATAACCATGCAACAAGAAAATTTTATGTTGAAACAAAATTAAAACTCAACATCATTTCACATTGACTGCCACAGTGCCACATGAGGTGTGAAATCCAAAATCTTTATGCCTTAGAAATTTGCCCACCTTTTAACCAAATAATATATTTGGATCAGAAGTTCAAAAGTTGACCTGAGTATAGTAGAAAATCCAATCAATTCCATCCTACATTTAAGTTAGTAATAGATCATCTTCATAAAGTCACTTAGCAGCCACAAAACTATTCAGTGAGGAAAAACATAGTTTTGGGTACTACAAAGAGAGGGGCTCCAACCTCTCATCCTAAAACAAATAGCTATATCTAGATGGATATATGAACTACAGCGTCCAAGAAAATTGTTCCAGTCCAGCAAAACATACATCTTGATATTATAGACCTCCTAACAAATGCATGATGAATCGAGAACCCAGAAAACATTAGTTCACCATGACTAAACATGCTTAGAAAGTCAATATCGAAATCCCCCGGTAAAGGTAACACATTTTGCAACTGGAAGAGTAGGATGAATAGTTTCAAAGGAGACCAAAAGAAACAAACAAAAAGCTACCACAGTAAAAGACACCTACTTGTGTCCCTAACCAAAACCGGATTGCCACAAAACTAACACCTCAAAAATTATTCTTTTCCAGGCATAAATCTTGCAATATGAATTAAAAATTCTGGAATACCCAAAAAAGGTAAAGAGATTTTGGAGGAACACAATACCTGGATCGAGTCCAGTTCAACTTTTCGTTTGTTGTTCTCAACCCCCTTTGTATAATCCCGTAGTTTCGTACCCTTAGACAAAATATCCGCAACATCCTGCATTAGATAATAGATAGTAGAGAGATTAAAGATTTTGAGATAAGGCCTATATACAGTATATTTGCAGCTACCTTATGATGAATGGTAGCAAAATTAATGTAGTCGAGTATTTTAAGTGACAGGAATTTACGTAGAAATTACAGTATGCATGAATTACAGGCGAGTGTAGAAACAGGACCAGTGGTGTACAACATGTATGGTTACAAAACTGACTAGAATACTTTCTAAAATAAAAGTAGATATGCACCTGTCAATCCTCTCACTTCAAGGAATTCCCTTTAGCATAAATGAACATGTCTATCATCCGGGGATCAATTTTTACATCATGCTTGAAAGCAATAACATGATGCATGGAAATGCAGAAACACGGATTTTCACATACCTCCAGCCCTCCTCTTCCTATGACCGGCTCCAGAAAATTATAACTAGTCTAAAAGAAATACAACGAAACCGAGTATGGGAGCTTCACGGAAAAGCATCAAAAGTAAGATATGTTACTTACGTCATCACGTTTACATTCTTCTAATTCTTGTTCCAGTCCTTCCAATGATATGTCATCACTGAGGAGGAAAAGTTACAGTTGAATAACTTGTGAGAGGCCGTATGATGTATTCGGCATTGTAATCATTTTAATGTGCATAACATGGTGTAGAAAGACGATGGAGAACAAACCTGCTAGCATCCTCCTCAACAGTCAAGTCCCCAACAAAAGCACCCAAATCAAATACAGCTTTGTGGGCATCATTACTGTCATCATAAGAGTGACCCTGCGCCCACCAATTTTGACAAGAAAGAAACTCGCTCAATATTCAAATTGGGCTCTTGTTTGATTAAATTGACCAAATTGTAATTACTCTAATTCTTTCAAGCCTGCCCAGATTTGTATTTTAGTAGTAGAAAGAAATAGGAAGAGGAGAGATACCTGTGTGTTATTGGTTGCAAGAAGAGCCATGCCGATTTAACAAGTGCAGGTGATCCAGGTCCGCCACCTACATTGAAATTTCAAACGAAATCGTTAGGGGATGCGCAATCAGATCTATCGAACAAGCAGTGAATCAGCGAGAATCGCAGACCTTACAACAGGCACTGGAGCCTTCTCTCTCGTCGCCTGATTGGGTCTGCAACTAGTCGGAGATCACTTCCTTCACTTAACCAGAAGTATAGACAGTTTGTGATCTCGAGTTTTTTTTTTTTTTTTTTTTGCTTTAGTTTGTGATCTCGAGTTTCTTTTCTTTTATACTGTTAGGACCGAAATCCATAAGAAAATTAAAATGATAAATTACAGAGAAGGAAAATAAATTAAAAATTCTTTTTTTTATTTTTTTATTAATGACTCACACACCCTACATATGTTAATGAAGTTTGAACTCATGATCTCAAAGTTGTCAGTTAAAAATTCATATTCATTTATTGGATAACCTTACAAAAGAGGAAGTCTGCTTTATATAGTTGTTCGATTAACCAACCCTAGTTACCCGATAACTGGAGGACCCGACCCGAGTCCAAATACCAACCAACTTAGGTAAATCAACACAAAGGCCCAAGACAATACAAGGATACAATACAATTGGTCCTAACATCCCTCCCCCCTTGGAATAAGGCATGTCCTCATGCCTTAAACATGTAAGAATCAGAAACTGACCCTATGAGTCTTCAGCATGAACCGATTGGCTCTCCAGTACTTCTCTAATTCTCACATCTACTGCAATCGTCTGGTCTTTCATAATACAAGGAGGAGTCCATGGTAAGTACCACCATTCCAAAGGCACAGGATGGTTGATAGAATTAAGCACCACCATTCCAATTATGCAGTAAGCATCTGCCCTTAATCGAACCAAAACATACAATTGAGCCCTAGAACTTCAACTCACTGATTCTCTTTACCAAACTCAAAAGGGAGCGACTCCTTTGGAGGGATTGCTACACGGGAGGAGGGCTTCCAAATGAGCCAAACGGCTCCGGCTATGGTTGCCGGAGGAGCGAGTTCCGACGACCGGACCACCACGGCAGTCGGGGCTTTCGGGCGGCTTTTCTCCCTCACAGCGGCACTAGGGCGGCTCCCACCGGTCCAGGAAGAGAGCTGGGTTGAAGGCCGACCGATTGGGACCGGTGCGGCGGTCTACGGTGGTCGGACGGCGGCGGACGGGCGCGGGAGACGTCTGGCAGGGAGAGAGAGAGGGAGAAAGTCGGGAGGGAGGAGAGAGAAGAGAAAGAGAGAATGTGTTGGGTTTTTTCCCCAACCGGTCCAACACTACCAAATAAAGCCCAATTTCAAAAATTAACACCCCAAAAATAATACCCTAATAAAACTTATATTTTTACTAGCTAAAATTTACCATTTTTACCGTCGTCACAATTTTTCTCCTACGAATAATTTCTCCAAAATATTCGTCTCTCAACACTCCTCTAGGGACTTTTGAACTATAAACTCATTTACGAAGACGGTAAAACTATTATTAAGTCCAAGCCAGTAAATAAGTTAAAAATTTACAAATCGGAATGTAACATATACTAGCTTTTTTTTTAGCCGTGCAAAGGGCTTAATAATGCAATTATTCTCTCTAGTTATAAAACTCATTACCCATTTTTCTCTCCTTAATTTTCTTTTCATTTTATTTATTTTACTTTTTTATTTTTTTATTTACCATAATAACCTTTGTTCTTAACGGTATAAACTAAATTGATAAGGATAATATTAACAAAACATAATTTTATGAATTTAGAGACTCCTTGTTTTATAGCAGTAGAGATTTGTCGAACGAAAAAGCTAGTTTTTTTATCATTACAGCAAAAAAGAAAAACAACGAAAAACTAATTGAAAATTGATGACTAATAAGAAAAGACTCCTTAAATAAACTAAACGGACAAGCTTGAGCTAATCTCGCACCTCATCTCAGAGGTTAAATTCGAAGAGGAAAAATTTTAAGAACAATACATCAAATTTCCTTCATTGATAATTATAGCTTCTTAACTAAACTCGAATTCATTTTTATACATGACATTAACTCTTCCGTGACGTGATATGCCATTATCATTTAAGAGAGGGTAAAATTGTATTTCGACCTCCCATCTCTCGTCTCTTTCCTATGAACATCGTTAAGTTCATAACATGTTTACATCTTTTTTCCAGATCATTAGCTATTGAACTGATAGCGACCGAAACCGGGCGTTTCAATTAAAAACTCTTTTGTGTCAATTGTAGTATATAACAAATAAGGGTATCGTTATAAAAGCCGGGGATTGAGGGTACCTTTACAATTTACGTTAATTACAAAACAAGATAAAACAAAAGTTGATAGTACTAGAGATATGGGGTTTTGTGATTATAAACAAAAGAAAACAAAGAAACAAAATAAAGCAGAAAAGATCAGATGGATGAGACGTTTGAGACTTGGAAATCCACCACCAAGTATGTTTCAAGACATGTTAACAACCAAAGCTTCAATTATTAAGTCGCAAATTGGTATCAATCAAGAACAAATCGTGAACGCACTGCGTAAGTCCTTATTACTTCCCTAAATTACTTAAGCAAGATGAACGCACCGTTACCAAGCTTTTAGAATAACCAATCAAGGTATAGACGCTATCCTATCAACAAATTATTCTAAGCATTAAGATCAATGAAAGTTTGATTGAACAAGTATGCAAAACTAGCGTGGAACGCCTACCTAGCATGCAATCCTTTTTATTTGGTTTCACCTATTGTTCTATAGGTTTTACTACTTTGAAACAGGTCTTTTAACTGTTTAGGAGATTAATCAACCTATTTCTAGCCCCACTCACAAGTTCATAATGTTCTATGTTGCGCATACATGAACATAAACAAGCAAGAGTTCCCCATAAACCAAAACCAAATAAACAATTTGAAAGACTCAATAATTTGAAACCAAAGTTTAAAATAATATCTAAAACATTCTTGGGGCTTCAAACCTTGCCCCTAACTAAGAGAATTCAGCCACACATGGCTACAAAATCATACAAGGAGAATAAAATATGACAAAGAAAAGGTAAACCGTGGATGATGGAGAGATCGATGATGGCTTGGCGGCTTCCTTGTGCGAGTCCGCAACTATGGAGGTTCTGATGATGTGAGATCGTTAGCCTCCTCTAATCTTCACGTCCTCCCTTCTTTTCGTCCTCCCTCATTTTCTGCTGTGATTAGGGTTATAAAACCCTCAAAACTCGTCTATGGGCTTGCCAATGTGGTCTAGACCTCGAAATAGAAGTTTTGGTCCAAATCAGAAATCCGGGCAGATTGATATTTGGCCACTCAAACGGTCATAACTTCTTCTCCAAAATAAGTATTGATGATCCGTAAAAAGTTCTGGAAAGTAGACTCTTGTAGCGTTCCATTGATATATGGCACATCTCCTGGATCATTGTGAGATGATCACAATCTTCTGTCGAAGTTGACTGATAATTTCTGACAGATTTTCTGATTTCTTTCCTTACACAACATGGATTCATTTTCCTTCAAGATTCCTCCTCTTTCGTCTCTTTTGAGCTCCTCGGCTTTATTTATGACCTAAAAACACAAACTTAGTTAATATAAATATTGTTAAAGGAATTACATTGCTAAATAGGGTCGGAAATACATTATAAACGTAGCATTTTGTACTCCTGTCATGAACTTGATTCTATAGCCATTGAATTTGATATAAAGAGAAAAACCATGAGGGCTAGGTTACAAGTTTGAATATCGATTACGTTCATGGGATATGCATGTGGAATAAACTAATAGCTAAAATAAACAAAATGGCACATGCAGATTTCCAAAATTGTGGAATTAACCCTGGGATTTGGCTTGTTTGCTTGGACAAGCTGTGCTTGGATCTCCAATGCACAACAATAAAAGACTGCTTACAACATTTAAGCAGCCACACCAGATCATGTCAAATGCAGTCTTCAAACAAACAAACAAACTTGTTCTCTTCTCTTCCAAATTCAATTCACGTCGACTGCCTCGCCAACTAATCTGGGTCTTAATTTCATGAAGTTCCAGTACGCTGACCCAAAATTTACTTATTTACGACTAGTTTTTGGGAAATTATCTAATCCAAATTTGGTTCAAAATCACAAATCTCCAATCCCAGGGTGGTTATCAACCAAAAATCTTATTGGGTCTGCTTCGAATCTTTCAAATTCAGTGACTATATCCAATGGCATTTCTTGGCCGGCTAGATTATCAAAGAGGATTAATTTCTATTGTTATAAGCAGAAGAGAGAGCCCAAAAACATTGTATGCTGTAAACACGAAAATATCTGCAACAAATAACAGAACAACACGTGTACAAAAAATAATTTAATTTAATCAATGCGAATGCGGGTTACAATCTTTGTGAACTCCTCTGATTCTATCTCCGAATATAGGTTTAACTCAAGGGTGACAAACACTTGTTCTTGAGGGTTACGCGGGTTGATCACGTAACGAATATTTGAGATTTAGATTTGGGTTTAGTGAAGAACTGGTTATTTGGGGAGCTTGATAGTTCTTCAAGGGTTTTGGGGAGACTTCTGAGCTCGCGGAGGGATTTCTCTCTCTCTAGTTTGCTGCCTTGTTTATGCCCCTCTTCTCTCGGTATGAGAGGGGGTATTTATAGTGTTAACATGCCTCCACTTAAGGTATGTAATGAAGATTCTGAATCAATAATATTTCCTTAATCGAATCAATGAATCTTGACTGATTTACTTGCCGATTTTAACATAATCAAATCAATCAAATCTTGAGATTTAGATATGCCCAGATCGCTTTGGATTGAATGTCCTGTTTTGAGCAAGATCCTCAGTAAGGGGCGAGCTATCTCGCGGATATGGAAGGTATCCCGCGAGGAAGCTTGATTTCCAAGCAAACGGTGATTTATAATCCCAATTCTCCGACGACTTATCTTGGACGTACATCCCCGCATGCATGCGAACTCTGTCGTCTAGCTACTTCGTGAGTTTCCCTACGCGGAGCCATCTCGCCTTGCCTTTATGTAAACCTACGCGCGCGGAGTCATTTCACCTCGCCTTCATGTACATGCGCGCGGAGTCATTTCGCCTCGCAAAGTCTTGTTCGCCTTGCGAATTCTTGTTCGCCTCGCGAAGTCTTGTTCGCCTCGCGAAGTCTTGTTCGCCTGGCGAAATCTTGTTCGCCTCGCGAAGTCTACTCTCTAGCTCGCCTGACCGTTGGCAAACCATCACCAATTATTTTTGGGGATGTCCGATTAATTTAATTTAATTGATATCTGATCATTAATCGACACTTGATAATTGATTTCAATCGGGATTTAAGGTTTTGTTGTCGGCCGACCATTTCCACGTTGCCACGTGTTATTTCCGATTGCTTTCCGATTTTATTGACTCACGAGCCACGTATTTGCTTGGATTATTCAACGACTATTATTATCGTTAAATTTTATATGTCTACACCGTCTCCCAAACTTAAGAAGCAATGAAGGACTAGAATTGACTTGTGTTGTGGAAGGCATGGAGGACAGAGAATCATAAAAAGGAGAGATCGATATGCAGGTGGTCTTGCGTTGTACAAGGTATGGAGGACATAGAGGAGACTCAGGAGAGATCGATGCATATGTTGTAGGTGGTCTAAAATTGCCTCTAAAATTTGTGTTGGGATACTTTTAACTTTTCGCCCTTTGATTGATTTTTGATGACGTGACAGCTTGGTATTGAAGTCCAAGCAGATCTGAACAAGGCTTATCCAAGCAGAGAAGCCAAGTCCTTAACGGAGACCTAGATATGGATGAAGAACAATTATGGTGTATCAGCACTGCATGGCTGAAGAAAGCATTTCCATGGCATCGGAGGTAGATTATTGGAAGTGCACATGGTGCTGATCTTATGACCACAAATCCCTTTTTGAACTAACCATGGAAGAGAAAATAAATTAACGGATTGGCTAATTACAAATCAAACAAGATCAAGTCACAAATATTCATTCAAAAAGATAAGCACAAGCCTAGATATCATGGCCGGACTTGGCCCGGTGCACTCAGTGCTCTTGCACGGGGCCCAAGACAAAAGGGGAAAATATAACTATATTATGTTCATATAATTATATATATTCATTAATTATATATATAATTAACAAAATCCTTATTTTCCTTTTGGATACTTAACTAAAAAAATTGTTCCTTTTGGATTTTCTGGAGTCTCTTCTTGTTTATTAATTTTCTCTCGAATTGATATACATATTGCTTAAATTATGGAGAATATTTGTTACAACAATAAAGGAGGCCGATTGACAATTGATTTTCTCCATAATAAAAGAAATTTCTATAAATTTTTCACAATCTTCCGAAACAAAAAAAAAAAAAAATTAGATGCTCGAGTTCCCATGTTTCCTTTTGTTCCTTTTATGGCCTAATTTTTCTTTTCGCACCAGGCCTTAAATCCTTCAGAACTGGCTATGTAGCTCTTTCTCTCTCTTAAGAGGCCATAGATGCAAATCGAACCTTGATAAAATGCAAGCTACCTTTGGGCATCTACACCTATAGCCAATTACAGATCCAGCTCAACTTTATGATTCGTACCCGCTCGAATCGGGTCATCACTAGCTCCGACGACAACGACACCTAGCGTCCTAGCCACTCGTCGCCGCTAACAACTCGAAAAGTTTAGGTTCGGCCTTTACTACTTGATCCTCGCCATTGGGAGCAAACCAATTTCAGATGGAAAGGATTATGAAGCGAGATACATAAGGGGTTGTGAATTCTAAGAAGAAAACCTGGGTTTGGAGTGTCAGGACCTATCCCAGATTTCCCCTTGAAATCCGGAATAAACCCTGTGGGACCCACCTCAAAGGAAATTCTACTAAAATTTTGGCATAACCTCCCTTGAAAATGGGTAACACTACCTGGAAAAAAAAATACCAACTCCCAATACACTTCTATACCAAAATATTCAACCTCTCTTGGAGCCACCCGCTCTCTCAAATAAACATCCACCACCTCACAAACATAGTATCTCAAACAATTCCATAATTTAATTTCTCATACAATCCCACCAAATAATTCTTTCAACTCACTCCTAAATTTAGTCATACACTCTTAACACACTTTACCATAAATTAAATACAACATCCCATGGTTATCAGAGCTACTAATTTGAAGGAAACGAGAAAATACACAAGTATGTTAATTCGGTAACCTACGAGAGAAAACTGGATGAGGTGGAAAATATGACTCGCCTCCTACACTCGCCGAACCGAACTCTACAGACTGAGCATTTAAAAACGAAAAGCCTAAGGGGGAAGCATTTAAAACATTAGCGTGAGTTGACAAAAATAAATAACAATAACATTGGCTTAAATATGGAGCGATAGAAATCAAAGTTATGCTCTCCCAAGTTTTCCAATAAGAAAAATACTTATGCATGCCACTCTTGAAAATTCTCCAAAAATATTTAAGGATAAAAATGATGAACCAATCCCATTGGTTCCCAATAAATAATAAAAATGGGGAAGATGTTTCACCATAACGATGAGCCTCTCAGGCTAGGGTCGGAGCCTCCCAGGCTATAATAGCGTCTCAAGCTAAGCGCTCTACTCACCTATAGTGAGAACCGCTAATAATGGTTAGCTAACAAATAAATATAAATACCGATCAGTTGCCTCCCAGGCTATAATAGCTTCCCACGCTAAGCGCTCAACTCACCTATGGTGAGAACTGCTAATAATGGTTAGTTAGCAATAATCAATATATATCAACCCTTTTATGGTGAAGTAAAATATTAAAATAAGAGATCAACACTTCCCTAAAAAAATTATAATAAATCCATAGAGCTTAGTACAGTTCCCAACTGTACTTAGAAATATTATGTAATAATATAAATCATTTGACATGTTCCACATGTCAACTAAAATTAGCAAGAGAGTTCCGGAAAAATAAATGGAACTCATTAATTCAAGAAAATATTAAATCTCCAAATGCCTTTGAAATTAAATAAACTTTAGCGCATGCAGGACATTAAAATCAAAGGTCCACTCATAATGCTCGGCTATACTTGCCGACGATCCGAGACTTCCTCCAAACGATCCGCCTCACGTCCTGAACAATGAATAATATTAAGTCTCCAGACTAGGATAATACTTTAGTAAAAATTCCAAAATAAAAGGGAGCCTAAGAATTCTTCTCCCTTGCCCACTTTCTCCACTTCTAAATAATTAAGGCTCTAATTTCACCAGAATCACCGATAGCCATAATTATCCCTTTTTGAGTTTAAATCCTGCTCAACTAACTGTCGAATTTCCATTCTAATAACTGCCACAATCCTTAACCATTGAAAAATCCCAAACTTTATCAAAACTCCTCCAAAAATTCCAAACTTTACTTCATTAAACTCCTCTCATGAAAACAAACTCAAAAACATGAAAAACTACCCCTAAGGGGCGGCGCCACCGCCTGCTCCGCCGGCATTCGTACTCTGGCGACCTCCAATGCTTCCCAAATTTTAACACAATAATCCTCTCAACACGCACAACAACTTCCCTAACTAGCACAAACACCAATTCCAAACCTAGATAGGGTAATCGAACCAAACAATGAAATAAGCCCTAGAACTTCAAGTATACATTTCTCTTTATCAAGATCAAATTGAGCCGATTCCTTTTGAGGGATTACTAACCTTGATGAGAGCTACAAGATGAGTTAAGAATCACGAGCTATGGTGGCCGGAGGAGGGAGCTCCGGCGAAGGAACAGTCGGTTTGCTAGCGGTGGTTTCCTCCCGTTTGGAGGCGTCACACGCTCGGACACCGACCCAGGAAGAGAGAGGAGGCGACAGGGGTTCAAACGGGGCTGGTCTGGCGGTCTATGGTGGCCTAATGGCAGCGGGCGAAGGTGAAGACTCCGGCAGGTCGGGGAAGGTTCGGGAGAAAGGAGAGAGAGAGAGAGAGAGAGAGAGAGAGAGAGAGAGAGAGAGAGAGAGAGAGAGAGAGAGAGAGAGAGAGAGAGAGAGAGAGAGAGAGAGAGGGTGTGGGTGTTGGGCTTTTCCACATCCTACCCGGTCCAAACTTAAACACAAAAAATAAAGCCTTAAAAATTTTACCCATTTACCAACTAATGTTTACTCTTTTTTATCTGATAACTTTTACATGCTAACTTCGATTTTAGCGTATGATATGTCTACAAATTCGTATTAACATCCTCTACGACTTCCTTAAAGAAATTTTCCCAAAATAATTTTCCTACAAAAAGTCAACTCTTGAGTCCTTAAGTAGTAAACGGTTATCCAAAGCGGTAAAAGACCAAAGTAATACCAAAAGTAAATAACCGTAAAATAACTTAAGAACCGGGGTGTGACATGGAAAAGAACTTGTGCGGTGCCCATACCAGTTTTATCTTCTTTTGTTCCATGACTAGTGAAGAGACCGATATGCCCTTTGAAAATGTGACAGAAAATACAAACTAACAGTGTTACTGACGGTATGTGTAACAGCCCGGCCTAGTCCATTGAGATATTGTCCGCTTTGGGCCCAATGACCCTCACGGTTTTGCTCTTGAGGTTTCACCCCAAAACGTGTCTCAATGTAAGGTGTTAGCTCTGCACATATAAGCATAGCAACTTGTCTCACTCGGGCGATGTGGGACGGATGCACCTACTAGCTTGTCTGCCTAGTTAGGTCATCACAATCCACCTCCCTTTAGGGCCCGACGTCCGCGTCGGCACACTTCCGGCCGGGGACAGGCTCTTATACCAAATGTAACAGCCCGGCCTAGTCCATTGAGATATTGTTCGCTTTGGGCCCAACGACCCTCACGGTTTTGCTCTTGAGGTTTCACCCCAAAACGCGTCTCAATGTAAGGTGTTAGCTCTGCACATATAAGCATAGCAACTTGTCTCCCCCGGGCGACGTGGGACGGATGCACCTACTAGCTTGCCTGCCTAGTTAGGTCATCACAGTATGTACAAAAAGTGAGTTGGGTTTGTTATTTCCATATACTAATGTGTTATTTCAGAAAGTTGAAAAACCTTAATTATCAGTGGAACAAAGATGATGTACTGTTCTTAAAATTTTTCCATTCGGAAAATGACTGGACGGGTCTTTCAGTTTTCACATTTGATCCCGACCATTCCCGATCTCGATTAATATCGGGACCAGGACAAGCCCAATTCCTAACTAAAAAGTGAAAATACTTAAAACAACAAAATTATAACCCAACTTTATGATGAGTTTGCAACTTTGTAAAGTCTGTAATATGTAAATGCAAGGATACAACACATGTGTACGATATTCATACTCTCTGCATTTTTAACTCTTTCAATGAAAAAATTCTTGCATGGTTCGCATCTCATGTGAACCACGGTCATAATAAGAAGTGAGTCACTCAGGATGTATTGGTGGGTTGGTTTATGTTGAATTAATGCAGTTAGCTGCCGTTAAGGGAATTAGATGGAATGAGTTTTCGGGGAGGAATTTTGTAGTCGCTCGACATCTTCAAGCAGAATTCCTTGATCGACTCTCTCGTCGGTGGGCTGGCAGTGACGTTTTGTGGCATAAGTCTAAATTGCTGCCCACTCACGAGTGCTAGTTCCATTAGTTACCATTTTACTAGTATAAAATTGATATGTATCATAATAATATTTAGTCACAAGTCTCGCATTTTAAAAAGTGAGAGGTCGAGCAGATTAGTTATTGTATATAGTATGGACCGAAACGAACGGAGTGCAAACTGCAAATCCACTAATTGAAGATCTAAAGCCGACCATTTGTTATATTTACTTCTAACTACAAGTGGGTTAACTATTAATAGATATGCATTGAGATCATGATTGTATTGAAATTGGTGTGTTGTTGTCTAGTTGGTTAGATAACTTAACTGACAAAGTTGAAGACATTGATTCAAACCTAACTGACATGTGTGAAGCTGCCAAACTCTAAAAGGAAATTCACAATCCATTATTGATTTCATCTTCCAAAGCTTGAGATAAACCATACTGTACACAAATTAAAGAGGTGTAGCAACTTAAGAACAGACTTGTAAAAATAACATAAGCAAACTTTGTATGCCTAGATGCACACAAAACATCTATTATCCCTAATGACCGCAATGCCTAAATAATCCCCCATTAAAATGTGTACCCTAGAACTCAGCAAGCAAGCTGCTGCTGCTCAACTCATTTTGTCCACTTGTCGATCTCTCTTGTAGTAGCTCTGACCAGTTTCTTGGTATTATCAACAAGCTCGTCAACAAGAGCGCCTATTTCATCCCTGTTAACATTAGAGCACAAGAGATCCAATCAATCACACAGGAAGAAATACAAAATTATCACCAGAAATCGATAATGTTGTTTTTTTAAGTAAATGATTTACAGGCCTCCTACTAGAAGTGTCCTAACATCATCATATATATGCATTTCACATTCCAATGAGTTGGGACTTACTGGGAGGTGGGATTTCCAGAACGACTGCCAACAATTTCACCATAAAAGAGATTGCCAACATTGGAGTACTTTCGGATGTCATCACGAGCGACGCCCTTGCCAGCGCCGTAGCCAAATCCTAACCCAACTCCGCATCCAGCACCAACGCCAAAAGCAACTTGCATGCCGGGAATCCCAGGACCAATTCCTACGCCTAAAGATGATGCCAGTTCATGTCAGCTATAATTACCCAATTTCATATAAAGAATAACAACACTGAATGAATAGCAAATCTTGAACAAATTAGCTACGTTTCAACTGGATGGGCATGCCTAAGATTAAAGATGATATCGAGGGGAAAAAGGAAGGAGGGTTACCGCCGAGGAGGCCGATGCCGATTCCGACACCACAGCCAACGCCGAAGCCAAAGGCGGGACCCAACTTGCCGAGTTGCTGGGTTTTGAGGACTGGAAGCTTCCACAGCAAACCCTTGTCCTCTCCATCCCTCCTACTCGCCATCTCTTCAACTTTTGAGTGACAGCCAACCCTTTGACGTCCTCGATCGGTTTTGGAGGAGGAAAATGGGTTGGGTTGGGCCTTCATAATTGGGCGGGCCGTTTTGATTTTAAAAGGAAGCTTATCCATTCGGCATTTCGGCTGTGGCATGAAAGAGCAGAATAATGAGTGACAGTATTAGGAGGAGTTTGGGAGCGAACGCCAACCTGGTGAGCCTGTGCCTGGCGACGACGAGGAAGTACAACAACAACAAGGTGTATTTCTCTTGCACCACCGCCTCCGCCTCCCACTGCTGCTTGGTGGCCCACGCCCACAATCATCCTTCAAGAGTCAAGGACGATCTCCCCTCATTGTTGCAGATTATTCCGCATGATTTACATGACCATCTCCTCAATGAGTCCAGGAGGTCTCAACTCTTAGAGGTCATTCACTTTTCTCTTTCATCCACCCAAGCCACAACTTCCTTAGCTTTTGTTTTCCTCAACAAAAATAAATGAAAAATCTATGTACCAAGGATTACTCATGTATTCATTGTATTGTATTGTATTGGATTTAGGTGATATTGGATTTAGGTCGCTTTCCGGAAGCACGCTATGTTGGTGAACCTGGTGGGCAATATCTCAGGACAACTGTGGTAAATTAAAGGCATACTTACAATTTTCTCTTTCCGTTTTATTTAAATGGACTTTCTAGACATGTATAGATTAAACTGAAATGATACATGACACAGAGGATTGGGAAAATAACAATCCAGTAATGTGTCTCTTGCCTAGGTATCACTGCAAGAGTTGGAGCATGCTCAAGAAGCTGTTGGAGATTTTGGAGGTGACAACAGAGCTGGCATTGAGGGTACGTTGCATAGAATTTCCGCTATTAGGAGTAGGAATGGAATGATTGTGGGATTGACTTGCCGAGTCGGAAGGGCAGTCAGTGGTCACATTGACATGGTTTTTGATCTGCTTCAATATGGGAAGAGCATCTTGTTTGTTGGAAAGTATGTCATCTGATTGCTGTTGAAATGGTTTTCCTCCTAGTAAACATGTCAAATAGTAGCAATTCAGATGTGACTTTTACAATGTTATATTAAACCACTCCTTTGCCTCTTGCACAGTACTCAATGTCTATTGCTTGTTTATAACGAGTTTAGTTTAAAAAAAATTAAGAAGATGACTTTCATCGCATAAGTTGCCGCACTAAGTACTGTTAGATATCACATTATGCGATCTTATAATATCAATATATTTCTGGTGTCTATTGCTGCCCATGTCAAAAAATGCCTCCCTTGGAATACTCTAACTATGGAGATTGTTGTTATCAATTTCTTTGCTACTCACTAAAGAAGATCACATTACTAGCACATAACATATCTGAGCTATTCGTCACAATGTCTTAATGATGATGTCTTTCAACTTGTGAAGGCCTGGGGTTGGCAAGACCACTATTTTGCGAGAAATTGCTCGAGTTTTGTCAGACGAATTTCACAAAAGAGTGGTAAGTTGTTTATTTGTCTAGTCTCTAATAGTGGGAACTCTCTCTCTCTCTCTCTCTCTCTCTCACTCACTCTCTCACTCATAGTATTTCAGTTAGTAGTTCAACACTTGTTTACCACTGGAACAGGTTATTGTAGATACAAGCAATGAAATAGCAGGGGATGGAAATATTCCACATGCAGCAATAGGAGGTGCACGGAGAATGCAGGTAGCAGAACCATCCATGCAATACAAAGTCATGATAGAGGCTGTGGAGAATCACATGCCTGAGGTCATCATTGTTGATGAGATTGGCACGGAAACCGAAGCTCTTGCATGCCGCTCAATTGCTCAGAGAGGGGTCATGCTTATTGCTACTGCTCATGGACAGCAGATTGAGAATATAATAAAGAATCCTACTCTATCTGACCTGGTTTGTTCTGATCTCTATAAGATACTAAGCGTTGAATTTTTTGGAATTTGGATTGCCTTCTGCTTGCAAATCTTAATTTTGTGTTGATGGCATATCACAGTTTCCAGATAATAGCTATGAATATCAGAGTCCTTTTAGTAAATTAGAGTAATGAGGAAATTGTTGATTGGCCAGTGGCCATGGTTCAGGGATTAGTACAACATTTTCCAGATATTTCATAGGATCAGTACTTGAGTATGTCAATACTCAATATCTTCTCTTTTTTCAATTTACTTCTGCTGAGAAGTTTTGATCTGGATTTTTGCCAGTTTTGCACTGAGATGGAATATATGAATATTTAGGAATATTAAATCTGCATCTGTGCATCTTCAATGTGCGTTTGAAGATAATCTCTTTAGGCAGAGAAGGATGAAAGGAAGATAATATATGAAGCCAGTCATGATTTACTTGAATTGTTAATCTACTTTAAGGGACTTGTGGTGTTATGCTCCTGTTCTTAATAGTATGTCCTGCAAGTTGATTGAATTTGTAGCCAAAAAATTATTAAGATTGTCAACAACGCTGATGAGAGGAACTTGTACTATAGCTATCAACACCGTTTTACTATTCTCTGTGGATTCCTTGTTGGAAATGATTAGGTATTAGTTATATAATATACATGATATTCTTCCGATTCAAATATGATAAGATCTCTAAGATACAAATTTGCAAGAGAGTGAGGTGTAGATAGTCAATTCACTTTTCATGATATGCTAGTCCCTAATTAGTTGTGCCATTAGCTATGTGGCTTTTAAGTTTTAAGAAGGAAGAGCACACGCCAAATATGATTTTATTGTTTCTGATACTCTGTGTCTCTTTTGCTTAAGATAATGCAATTAACGCCATGATGCCTTTCGTCTATTGTATATGGCTTAATATTTGGTCAAAGGTGCCTTTCCAAGCTTTATTTTCTGTTTTCAGATTGGAGGAGTAAAAACTGTTACTTTAGGGGATGAAGAAGCCAAAGCTAGAAAACGCCGGAAAACCATTCTTGAGAGGCAAGCGGCTCCCACATTTGATTTTTTGATTGAGATGAGACACAGACACTATTGGGTTACCCATCAGGTGTGTCAATCTATTCCTCTGTTTGTTTCGAAATATTAACCTTGACCTAATTTTGCTCTCCTGTCTCTCCCCATAGTATGAAAGAAAAAGTAAAAGAAAAGAAGGAAACGTTTTTACTTGATATCCCCTCTCACCAAAGTAGGAAATAGTAAAATTAAACCCGGAAATTATATTTGGTATCTGGACTGCCGAAACAGCTTACTCAATTGCAGAAGTCAACATTGTTGAAGAAAGTTATTTTTGTGCCTGTTTATCCTCCAGACATGTCAGTCTTTTATATCTTTGTTTAATAAAAAACTTTATAGCGGGTTAAGAATGTACTGTACACGTAATCTTAAACATAAACCTGTCTGCTGAATGTTATACCTTGTTTCCTAATTTATATCAACCATGCAAAAGGCGCCTGCTCACGTAATGTTTGTACACCTACTTGTTAGTATGTTATACTCTTGTACAAAAGTTATAGCATATTAGATTGAGGCTTAGAGTAATGATCATACTCCAAGGTTTCACCTAATGGTCTTACTGTTGGTTTTCTGATAGCACACCTGCTATATTATGAGCATTTTACTATTTTAGATGAATAACTTTTCTCATTAGGATAAAGGCTTCTAGCATGTGAGTAAATGACTTTGTATTAAGTTATTAACCTTTGAATTTAAGTCTAATGTTTTAGACAATCAAAATACTAACTGATAAGGTCCTTGTCTCTTTCCAAGTATCCATACGTGTGTGTGAGAAGGAAGAGGAGCCAGCTTCAAAATGTTGACAGATTTGGTTCCTGCAGTAACTTCTGTGCATGTGCGCTAGTGTTTTTTTTCCCTTCCATTCTGCAGTAACATATTTATATGTTTCTTTTTTCTTCCATTCTTATCTGCAGACAGAAAAGAGTGTAGATATGTTGCTTTGTGGCAAAAGTCCACAAGTTGAGGTAAATATCTGAGTAATTGTATGTTTCGGTTCTATATTGTTTGCAGATCGCAAGACTGTTTGAAGTTCAGAATTTCTAATATGTGATCAATTCTTTGTTTTATGGTATATGATATATCACCAAGAATTTACTAGTTGACAAAGCCAAGACATAGCAAAGCTTAAGGACTTGTCATTTGATTTATTTTCTTGTCCCCCTTTCTATTAGAAAATTGGCCGGAGAATAGTTGGTAGGTTCTTCAATCCTATAACTTTCCATGTATTGGTTAAACAAAAATTATTCTTGTTAAGATTTTCCTGGCCGGTAGGTCATCTGCTACAAGCATGCCATCTATTATTGAGAATTTCATTTTCTGTTGACCACAATCATTTCATAATGCATTTTGGATTTCAATACTTCTAATATCTCCCATAAGTGATTTGAATCAGCATATTGCCCTGGACAAACACCAGGACTATGTAACCAGTAGTAGTAATTTAAATTCGGTATAGTTATGAAAGGGATGCACATTGAACAGAATGAAGAAGCTTCCATCTTGTATTCTGGTGTCAGCCAAGAGTTATTCAGCTGTTTTTTCTTCTCATGCTTAATTTAATCATTTCTTTTTTCTCTCAATCTGTCTAGCATGTAGCAAACTGGTAAGAAGAACATTTTGGTTTGCAGGTCAGGACAAGGGATGACAACTTGAAGGTTGTAATTGAAAGATCAAAGGCATATGATAAATGTGATGCTTAATATTTCGCCAGCCCATTTGGGCTTCATTTCCCTAAGGTTGATACAATAGCTCTTTATTTAGTTTGTTGTTTAGCATTATGTGCTATGCCATATAGCACTTACAGAGTTGTCATTTTCTTACTCAGATTCAACAAAACTTGACTTGGGGAAACCCTTGTTTTGCTTTTCAGAGGGCAATAATAGTTCGCATTGGCCAAAGAAAAATGTGGGAAGGAAAAGAAGGAAGAAGCCAGAAGACAGATGGTGTGCTTTAAGCATGCAGTCAAGCAGCAATTGGATGGCATTATTAATGGATGGGGGAGCTTTTGATGGTACACGTTTCCATATAGAAACTATGATAATACCATAACTATTTACCGTCAAAGCCTACTTATAAACTTTTAGTTCATCGTAGTTTACTGTTAGTCATATCATAGTATCTGTATGTGTAAAATATTGTTTTGAATTCAAGAATGTGGTACTGTAGTTATTTAACACTAGCCTCATACTTTCGTGTTGCACGTGGGTGGAAATTCTTCAGTATAATTTGAAAAAAAAAAAAATTGTATTCATGTTCTTTTTAGATGGTTTCATTATGAGTTTTAGACTAAAGGGTATCTTGGACTATTGAAAATTAAGTGAAGCTTTTGACATAGATAGAATAACAATCTTGCATGCCATATATTCCCTTTTTGTTTATTGCTGCCCGCATCTTAAAACATCAGTGCATTTACTTTCTTGTAGTGTGTTAGAGTTGGGTCAGAGACTGAGTTTCACAATACAGGCAGGCTATTGGTCATGACTTGGTTCCCTTGGATATATTGTTGTGATTGAGTTAAAATTAGTTTTGTCCTGCATGATTGGATGCTAGTAGCACAGTTGAAGCTTTAATGGACAAGGCAATGCCTAAAATTAAGAGTTCTGAAAAGCCAATAACGATTCCATGCATGGAGAGATGCAATAGAATTTCATATTTCAGATAAAAACGCATGAGCAGGCTTTGGACCCTTTGGTTGGCCGGCATGCATATATCGACATCTTGTAACTTTTCAATTATTCATGCTTTTGTGCAATAGATGTATCTCTCTGTGTCTTCTTTGCTCTCTCCAACCTAACCTCTTTTAGTTTTTAATATCATGCAAACTAGTTTTGTCACCTTTCATTTCCTTGGCAGTTTGAACCATTAAATATGTGGGGGGAGTTTAGCTTTGCTCAACTTCCAATTTTTAATCAATTGCCGGCCATAAAATCTCACCCTTACATTGTTCTCCTCATCCGTTTGTCCTCAATGTACCACATTATTCTCAACTTAATTTGTTCCATTAAAATCCACTACTGTTGTTTCTTTAGCTCCATAGCCAGCTTTTGAAACCAAGAAACCAAGCTAATGGCAATATCCCTGAGAAACCAATTCCCTCAGTTCTTTACATTCATGTGCATCCTTTTGCCTTCTTTAGCTGAACCTACAGACGAAATCACATCTTGTTTGACTCTCCACAACATCAACAACTTTACTACATTCCCCAACACAGAAAATGAGTCTGATTCTTACTTTAAGTTGCTCAACTTTTCTATTCAGAATCTACGGTTTGCTGAGCCCACAGTTCCTAAGCCAATAGCCATTATACTCCCTGAGAGTGTTGAGCAGATAATAAACTCTGTATTCTGCTCTAGAGAAGTGTTCTTGGCAATCAGAGTGAGGTGTGGTGGACACAGCTATGAAGGGACATCATCTGTTGCTGCTGATGGAGCTCCATTTGTGATTATTGACATGATGAATTTGAACACGGTTTCTGTGGATCTGGAAACCGAAATGGCATGGGTGGAAGGAGGTGCAACACTAGGTGAGACATACCATGCAATTGCCAAAGCAACCAGTGTTCATGGTTTCTCAGCTGGGTCATGTCCAACTGTAGGTGCCGGTGGCCATATTGCTGGTGGTGGATTCGGACTACTTTCAAGGAAATATGGACTTGCAGCTGATAATGTGGTGGATGCACTTCTTATTGATGCCGACGGACGGTTGTTAGACCGACGAGGCATGGGAGAGGATGTGTTTTGGGCTATTCGAGGAGGTGGTGGGGGTGTTTGGGGGATTGTTTATGCATGGAAAATCCAATTGTCAAGAGTTCCACAAACAGTAACAGTGTTTGTGGCGTCCAGAGCAGGAAACAAAAGCCATGTAGCAAATCTAGTGGATAAATGGCAACATGTTGCACCTTACTTAGAAGACGACTTCTATATTTCCTGTTTTGTTGGTGCTGGGTTGCCAGAAGCCAAGTCCAGTGGTACTACTGGTATATCAGCGACATTTAAAGGGTTTTATCTGGGTCCAAGAAGCAGTGCGATGTCTACCCTAGATCAAGTTTTTCCTGACTTAGGTATTGTAAAAGAAGATTGCAAGGAAATGAGTTGGATCGAGTCGACCGTATTCTTCTCCGGCCTTGGTAACGGAAGTTCTGTCTCGGACTTGAGAAACCGGTACTTACAAAACAAGGGTTTTTTCAAAGCCAAATCCGATTATGTGCGGACCGCAATTTCTCACACAGGCATAATGGCTGCAGTGGAAATACTTGAGGAGGAGCCGAAAGGGTACGTCATCTTAGACCCTTACGGTGGGATTATGCATCGTATAAGCAGTGAATCCATTGCTTTTCCTCACAGAAAAGGTAATCTATTTACAATTCAGTACCTGGTGGAGTGGAAAGAAGAAGAAAATTACAAAAGGAACGAGTACGTAGGTTGGATAAGAAGATTATATAATTCAATGACACCATATGTGTCATGGGGTCCAAGGACTGCTTATATTAACTACATTGATCTAGACCTCGGAGTGATGCGTTTGGTTGAGACCAGAGTTCATACGGAGAAGGATAAGGATGCCGTGGAGATTGCCAGGGTTTGGGGTGAAAAGTACTTCTTGAACAACTATGATAGATTGGTGAGAGCAAAAACAATTATCGACCCAAGAAACGTTTTCTGTTATCAACAAGGCATTCCACCAGTGTCATATTTGAGTCAGCCTAGTAGTACCGCTGCGAGTTAGAGGCATGTAACCGTACCAATTCGTATGCGGAACTTGTTTCAAATCATCCTTTTTTTTTTTTTTTTTTTTTTTGAGAAGATGTTTCAAATCATCCTTGTTTCATGACAGAAAAAAGAATCTTTGCTCTTTTGTTTTCGAGGGACAAATGATTTCATTGCAGAAGGTAATATACCAAACAAAATAAGTGTCGTAATAGTTTATTCTACGTTATCCGATATACGAGAGGCCCTGCTAGGGTTCGCCTAGTCGTTAGCCTCTCAGCGGGTTGGTGGCTACTAGGGTTTGCCTAGTCATCATCCTCTCAGCAGGTTGGTGGTGGTGACTTCTTAGCGGATGTCAAGTTAGATCGGGTCAAGCACGCTCAAGGTCTCAAACTTCCTACATTCCGGTTTGGTGTAGATATGCGAGGTGTGACTCCGAGAAAGATGGCGTGTGCAGTGCGGTTTATGGGGTTAGTTGAAATTTCGATATGTCGACTTTCGACTCGGTTTAGCCGTACCGACAGACTTCATTGGACATCGGTAGATGTTGGAGAGGAAAGATCTCACATTAGAAAAATGATAAATAAAATACAACTTATAAGTGGATAGATCATACTTAATTATACCGATGTCTTTTGTAGTTAAAACCCAACATCTTAAAGGTGGTTAAGTTGGGATAGTATCGGTATAATAGTGATCTACGGGCCACGCTTGTCCATGTTCTAGTTGGTATCAGAGCGGGTCCCTCTTCAATTATGTCTCTCAACGTAACGGGAGAAAGTCATAATGAGCCCAAATTTGGGTTCATCGAATCGAATTGCCATTGGAAAAATTATAATTGGCCAATACCATACCAAGTGCCTGCAGTGGGCCTTGGACCGCATACCCCAATTTCCAAAAGTGGGAATTGGACAAAAGCATTACCGATTTTCGATGTGGGAATTGGATTGAATGTGTCACATCCCGACTCTTAAATTTTTACCTTATTTACTGGCTTGGACTTAATAATAGTTTTACCGTCTTCGTAAATGAGTTTATAGTTCAACAGTCCCTAGAGGTTGGACCTGTTGGGGAAAAAGCCCAACACATTCTCTCTCTCTCTTCTCTCTCCTCCCTCCCGACTTTCTCCCTCTCTCTCTCCCTACCAGACGTCTCCCGCGCCCGTCCGCAGACCTCCGCACCGGTCCCAATCGGTCGGCCTTCAACCCAGCTCTCTTCCTAGACCGGTGGGAGCCGCCCTAGTACCGCCGTGAGGGAGAAAAACCGCTCAAAAGCCCCGATTGCCGTGGAGGTCCGGTCGCCGAAACTCGCTCCTCCGGCCACCATAGCCGGAGCCGCTTGGCTCGTTTGGAAGTTCTCCTCCCGTGTAGTAATCCCTCCAAAAGATTCGCTCCCTCTTGAGCTGGGTAAGGAGAATCGGTGAGTTGAAGTTCTAGGGCTCAATTTTATGTTTTGGTTTGATTACCCTATCTAGGTTTGGAATTAGTGTCACACCCCAATTTTCGAAGGATAAATTTTCAAAAATTTGGGCATGATATATCTTAAAATCTTAATATCCCAAAACCTGCTCAACAACTTCCAAACTAACAACAATACTGGAAGTGTACAAGTCAACAAACTCGTAAATCGAGTTAAACATTAAACCTACTTAATTACATTAACTTCAAAAGTCTAGTAATAATTAAGTCGCTCACATGAGCTTAAACAACTGTCACCACAAAATAAAATAAAGTGCACAGAAACTAAAATCCTGCCACTATGCCTCCGCCTCAACCCTGCTGATCAACACCTGCAGGTCTAACCCCTACACCAGGAAATGATACACCGGGTTGTAAACAACAAACCCGGTAAGCTAAAAAGCCCGTATGAGTAAATCCCGAAATAACTCAATACTTCTACTCATCAACACATAAGGTAAAACCAAGAGTTCATGCATTAAAAATAAATTCAGGAAACACTTACAAGCAAGAGAAACAAAAGAAGAAATTAAGGAAACACAACAAATCACAATCACTCAAATCATAAATGAAATCCTGCAAAAAGCATAGTTCATGAATTCCACTAAAAATCATACAATTAAGATTAAAGAATCTCCTGCGGATAAGCATAGTTCAGGAGATACTCAAAGCAATGAATTTAAATGACAACACATAAAAACATCACACAATCATTTCTCTACTCTTACTTATGAGTTCGTCAACACTTAGTTATCCCCCATAAGTAACCAAACAAACGCGTACTCATGAGTTCGTCAACACTTAGTCATCCACTATGAAGTATCGACAGACAGACTAGAGCTCTATACTGACGGTAACCAATCATCCGGCCAAGGCTTGGTTCCCGGTCCACCATGAAGGCTCCTAATCTAATACACACAATTACTGTCACGCCCCGACTCTGAAATTTTACCTTAATTACTAGCATTGTGGTAATAAGAATTTTACCGTCTTTGTCATTGAGTTTATAGTCCTAAAGTCCCTAGAGGTGTGTTGAGGGACGAATATTTCGAAAGAATTATTCGAGGGAAGAAAATGTGACGACGGTAAAAATGGTAAATTTTAGCTAGTAAAAGGTAATTTTTATTGGGGTATTATTTTGGGGTGTTGAATTTTGGAATGGGTTTTTGGTGGAGTGGTGGACCGGGTGGGCTAAAGGCCCAAATCAGTTTCCCACTTTCCTTTCTCTCTCTTCCTCCCGATTCTCTCTCCCCGAGCCTCTCCCTGCCGGAAAGTTTCCCGAGCACGACTGCCACCGTCTGGCCGCCCCAGACCGCCGCACCGGTCCCAATCGATCGGTCTTCAACCCAGCTTCCATTCTAGACCGGTGACAGCCTCTCTAGCGCCGCCTTGAGGGAGAGACTCCGCCCGGAAGTCCCGACTGCCCAAAGCTTTCCGTCGCCGGAACTTCCTCCTCCGGCCGCCATAGCCGGAGTTCCTTGGTTCAAAAGGAAGCCCTCCTCCCGTGCTCCAATCCCTCCAAAGGATTCGCTCCCTCTTGAGCTAGGTAAGGAGAAATCGGTAAAGGAAATTCTAGGGTTTTTATTGTTGTTTTCGTTCGATTGACATGGTTAGGCTTAGAATTGGAGTTTGTGCTAGTTAAGAATGTTGTAGAGGAGGTTGAGAGGAAGGTGCTGCTAAATTTTGGTGGGCATTGGAGGTCGCCGGAGCTGGTCGCCGGCCGCCGCTGAAAAATTGTTTTTGGTGGAGATTTTTATGAGGAGTTTAATGGAATGAGTTTTAGAATTTTTGGAGGAGTTTTGGATAGGTTTGGAAATTGTTAAAGTTTGTATTTTTGGCGGATTAATAAGTTAAAAATCCGGCCATTGGATTAATTATGGTTAGGAAGGTGGAATGTGCTTTTGAGGATGTCGGAAAAATTGTGGAGCTTTATGGCTGGCAATGAAGTAAAGATTTAGGGCGATAGGCATGGTTGAGCACGAGAAGCTCATATTTAATTATGCCTATTTTCTTTAAGCGTCGGTGTTTTATTTATGTTTTGGAACAGGACGTGAGGAGGCCCGAGCGGAAGAAACCTCCGACCGACATCAGGCTTAGGCCTAATTTGTGAGTGGACCTTTGTTTTAAATAATGTGTTTTAAATGTTTTATTGTTGGAATTTATCTTGAATTGAGAATTTCGGTGTTTATACTCATTTATTGACGTTTACGAGAATAGTATGTATATAAGTAAACGCTAGCTAGCAATACGTGATTTCCCCCCATAATGAGGAAAAATGCCATTATGGGGTGACGTGGGCGTTAGACGCTAGCGGCGTAGCCTGTTACGACTTTCTATTTTCTTTTCGTATTCATTCTAGATTCGGTACAAGGAGTAAGCACGTGTGTGTATATATATCCACTCGTGCGATTCCCTCATAATGAGGAAAAATTCCATTATGGGGTGACGTGAGCGGTAGACGCGAGCGTAGTAGCCTTGTATGAATTTCTGTTTTTCTTTTATTCCTTCAAAGAAATCATACAAGGAGTAGACGAGTGCATATACATACTGATATATTTAAATTTAGCCTGAGAGGCTGTATTTGTTTAAGTTTTGGAGACTAGCCGGAACTAGTCGTGTCCTTGCCAGTTTTTGAGCTGTCGCTTGCATAGCGCTTTTCTTGAAAGTTTTCTTGGGGAAATATTATTTGTTCGCCAGTAGGTTATCTGGTTAACCCACTAGGATTTTTTATCAGCTTCCGTTGTCTTTCTTGTAGTAGCTCTGAATACTTTCAGAAAAATAATTGTGTATTATTTTATTCGGTTATTTGGATTAAGTTGAATCTTGATAAGTTGGTTAAGAGGATGTTCTATATTTTTTCCGGGTTAGGGTTGTCCCATTTTCAAGGGAGGTTTGCCGAGTTCTTCGGTAAATTTTCCTTGGAGGTGGTCCCCGCAGGACTTACCTCGGGTTTCAGGGTGAAATTCGGGGTGGGTCCTGACAGTTGGTACCAGAGCTCTAGGTTTCATTTCCTGCCTCCTTAATACTATCATATTTGCCTGAGAAGCATGTAGTTCATATAGAGTGGTGGTCCGACCGCGGCGGATTCACTTGCATTTTATGCTTTGGATACTATGTGTTATTAGGTATATATGATAGTTCTGTTAGTCTTATTTATAGACTACTAAATATCTCCTTCCTCATGTACTATGCCTCCTTGACGCCGACCTCGTGTGGCTACCTCGACCAACGCGAATGAGGGTGATGAGGTCAGAGGATTAGTTGATTCCATTGGGAATATGCTGAGGGGTGTTTTAGACAGGGTTCAGCACCCACGGTCTGTGAGGAAGAAGGATGTCTTCGATGCTGGGGCAATTGAGTTCAAGGGTGCCAAGGGACCCCTTGATGCATACACGTGGGTAGACAAGATGGAAAAGGCTTTTGAGAGCACTGATATACCGAAAGAAAAGAAAGTGAAGATGGCAGTGACTTTTCTGGATGACTCTGCGCATCATTGGTGGACTCTCGCTAGCAGAAATAATGGTGGTGCTCAGGACATGACTTGGGAGCAGTTTAAGACGCTCTTCTTAGGTCAGTATTTCAGTCATGCTTATCGTATCAGGATCCAGTCAGATTTTCTGAACATGAAGAAGAGGGATGATGAGGGTGTCATTGAGTTTGAGCAGAGGTTCACTACCTTGAGCTACCATGTGCCATATTTGGTTCCTGATGAGAGGACCAGGATTGACATGTTCATTGGAGCACTTGGCAGAGTGTACGCCGAGAAGATGACCGGTGTTATCTACCCGACCTTTCTTGATGCGGTTACTACAGCCATAGCCATCGAGACCAGGAGAACTTATAGTGCACGGCCCCGAGATTTAAGTGGTCCCAGCCAGGGTCCATCAAAGAAGGCCGCTTCATCATCCACTTCTGGATCCTCAGGGGGTAGTGGCAGTAGTGGAGGATCGGGTTATGGTCCTCAGAGTAGGACTAGAGGATATTTCAGGAGACCTGTCAGGAGCCAGTTGGGTAGGCAGCAGACCGGTCAGTATAGTGCTGGTGGTAGTTCCCATGGGGGATCATCTGGTGGTCAAACTTTTTCCTTTGGTCAGCAGCAGTCATCTGGGTGCTTTGAGTGTGGTGGTCTTGATCATTTCAGGAGAGACTGTCCTTTGTTGGCACAGAGGACCGCCCCTACTCAGCCAGTCGGTCAGTCTTCAGCTAGAGGCTCTGGTGGTGGTTCTCACGGAGGTTCAGCAGCCAGGGGTGGCTCTCAGTAGAGTGGTGGTTAGCATGGACGTCCCATGACTCGCGCTAGACTTCATGCTATGACCCAGCAGGAGGGTCGTACTTCTCCAGATGTCATCATTGGTACGTTATTAATTTTTGGTCAGCCAGCATTTACTTTAATTGACCCTGGAGCTATGCATTTATTTATGTCTAGTAGACCCTAGAGCTACGCATTCATTTATGTCATTTATGTCTACGCATTCATTTATGTCTAGTAGATTCGCCCTCCATGCCAATGTGCCATCATCGTCTCTTCCAGGCGAGTGGCATGTATCTCTTGCCTCTGGTGAGGTGATGAGAATAGATTGGGTGTTTAATGGTTGTGAAGTGCTAGTAGAGGGATTTAATTTCAAGGCCGATTTAATTCCTCTAAATATTGTGGAGTTTGATGTGATCTTGGGGATGGACTTTTTGGAGACTTACAGAGCTATGGTGGATTGTTTCTAGAAAGAAGTGGTACTTCGGAGTCCAGATGGATTTGAGGTTGTTTTTCAGGGGGAAAGAGATGTGATTTCGAGTTGCCTGATATCAGCTGTGGCTGCCAGGAAATTGTTAATTAAAGGCTGTCAGGCATTCCTAGCTCATGTTGTGGATACAAGAATAGGAGTGTTGGAAGTAGGGGATATTCTTGTGGTAAGAGAGTTTCCGGATGTGTTTCCCGAGGAGTTGCCTGGTTTGCCTCCTGTAAGGGAGATAGATTTTTCTATCGAGTTACTCCCTGGAACTAGACCTATCTCTCAGACACCTTACAGAATGGCTCCAGCGGAATTAAAGGAGTTGAAGACTCAACTGCAGAAGTTGGTAGACAAGGGTTTTATTCGGCCTAGCATGTCTCCATGGGGTGCCCCGGTGTTGTTTGTTAAGAAGAAAGATGGCACCATGAGACTATGCATTGATTATAGGAAGCTTAATCGAGTCACAGTGAAGAATAAGTATCCGTTGCCTTGCATTGATGATTTGTTTGATCAGTTGAGGGGTGCTTCTGTTTTCTCAAAGATTGATTTGAGATCTGGTTATCATCAGTTGCGGATCCGGGAGAGAGATGTAGCCAAGACTGCCTTTCGATATGGTCATTATGAGTTTGTGGTGATGCCTTTTGGACTTACTAATGCACCCGCGACATTCATGGATCTCATGAATAGGGTGTTTAGTTCATAGATGATATTTTGGTATACTAAAAAAATGGGAAGGAGCATGCTAAACATCTAAGATTGATATTGCGGACTTTGAGAAATGCTCAGTTGTTTGCCAAGTTCAGCAAGTGTGAATTTTGGCTGGATAAAGTGGGATTCTTGGGTCATGTAGTTTCAGCGGAAGGTGTTAGTGTGGATCCCCAGAAAATGGAAGCAGTGTCCAGTTGGAGAAGACCCGCCTCTGTGACGGAGATTACTAGTTTCTTGGGGTTAGCAGGTTATTATCGGCGATTTATGCAAGACTTTTCAAAGATTGCAGCTCCACTAACAAGGTTGAGCAGGAAGGGAGTCAAGTTTGAATGGTCATATCAGTGTGAGCAAAGATTTCAAGAATTAAAGAATCGCCTGACTAGTGATCCTGTTTTGGCGCTTCCGGATGATAGTGGGGAGTATGTGGTTTACTGTGATGCTTCTAGACGAGGTCTAGGTGGGGTATTGATGCAGCATGATCGAGTGATTGCCTACGCTTCTAGGAAACTGAAGCTGCATGAGGTGAATTATCCCACCCATGATCTAGAGCTTACAGCAGTAGTTTTTACTCTCAAGTTGTGAAGACACTATCTTTATGGAGCCAAGTGTCAGATTTTTACCGATCACAAGAGTCTTCGGTATGTGTTCACTCAAAGGGAGTTAAATATGAGGCAAAGAAGGTGGATGGAGTTGATCAGTGACTACGATTGCACTATTGAGTATCATCTTGGAAAAGCTAATGTGGTAGCTGATGCTCTTAGTCGAAATCCCACTATATCTTTGTCCCACCTGATGATGGTTCGAGTTCCACTTCTTTGTGAGTTGCGAGCTACATGGGTGGATTTGGCGGTGGATGAAATGGGTGCCTTGGTAGCTAGTTTCCATGTGAGGCCAGTTTTGATGGATAAAGTGCATGAGGCGCAGTATAATGATCCTTCCATAGCTCAGTTGATGGAAAGAGCAGCGAATGGAGCAGTGGTGGATTTTTCGGTAAGAAGAGATGGAACTTTATTGTTCAAGAATAGGCTTTGTGTTCCAAAGAGGAATGAAGAGTTAAAGAAAGTGATTATGGAGGAAGCTCATAGTTCTGCATATGCTGCTCATCCGGGTAGTACAAAAATGTATCGGACTTTGAAGGAATATTATTGGTGGCCTAACATGAAGAGGGAAATTGCAGCTTTTGTGAGTAGGTGTCTGATTTGTCAGCAAGTGAAAGCTGAAAGGCAGAAACCTTCAGGATTGCTTGAGCTGTTGCCGATTCCAGTGTGGAAGTGGGACCACATCACCATGGATTTTGTTTTCAGTTTACCTCGTACCCGTGAAGGGCATGACAGAATTTGGGTGATTGTGGATAGACTCACTAAATCTGCACATTTCTTGCCGATGGGAAAGAAGTATACACTGGATAAATTGGCGGAGCTTTATGTGAATGAGATCGTGAGACTTCATGGCGTACCTGAATCCATAGTGTCAGATCGGGATCCTAGATTTGCTTCTAAATTCTGGGGAGCTCTTCAGGCAACATTAGGTACCCGACTACACTTCAGCACTGCTTTTCACCCTCAGACTGATGGACAATCAGAGAGGACTATCCAGACTTTGGAGGATATGTTGAGATCATGTGCTTTGCAGTTCAGAGGGAGTTGGGATAACAACCTATCTTTGATGGAGTTTGCTTATAACAACAGCTTCCATTCGAGTATTGGTATGGCACCTTTTGAGGCACTGTTTGGGAAGCAGTGTCGTACACCTTTATGTTGGAATGAAGTCGGAGAAAGAGAGCTTTATGGTCCTAAGATTATCCATGACATAAATGAGAAGATCAAGGTGGTCAGAGATAGACTCAAGGCCGCTCAGAGTAGGCAAAAGAGTTATGCAGATGTCCGCAGCAAGGACCTTGAGTTTCAAGTGGGTGATTGGGTGTTCCTGAAACTATCTCCTTAGAAAGGGGTAATACGTTTCGGTAAGCGTGGGAAGCTTAGTCCGAGGTATATCGGGCCTTATGGGATAATAGAGCGAGTTGGCTCTCTTGCCTATCGGTTGGTGTTGCCTCCGGAGTTGTCCAGGATACATAATGTGTTTCATGTATCCATGCTTCGCAAGTATATTGCCGATCCTTCTCATGTGCTTGAAGAGCAGCCGATTAGTTTGCAGAAGGATTTGTCCTAGGAAGAAGAGCCGGTTCAGATTCTTGACCGAAAGGAGCAAGTGCTTAGGAACAAGACAACCCCGCTTGTCAAAGTGCTTTGGAGAAGCCATCAAGTAGAGGAAACAACTTGGGAATCGGAGGAGCAAATGAGACAACAGTATCCCTACCTCTTTGATTGACGTGTTTGTAAATTTCGAGGACGAAATTTTTATAAGGAGGGGAGAATTGTCACGCCCCGACTCTTAAATTTTACCTTAATTACTATCATTGTGGTAATAAGAATTTTACCGTCTTCGTCATTGAGTTTATAGTCCTAAAGTCCCTAGAGGTGTGTTGAGGGACGAATATTTCGAAAGAATTATTCGAAGGAAGAAATGTGACGACGGTAAAAATGGTAAATTTTAGCTAGTAAAATGTAATTTTTATTGGGGTATTATTTTGGGCTGTTGAATTTTGGAATGGGTTTATGGTGGAGTGGTGGACCGGGTGGGCTAAAGGCCCAAATCAGTTTCCCTCTTTCCTTTCTCTCTCTTCCTCTCGATTCTCTCTCCCCGAGCCTCTCCCTGCCGGAAAGTTTCCCGAGCCCGACCGCCGCCGCCCGGCCACCCCAGACCGCCGCACCGGTCCCAATCGATCGGTCTTCAACCCAGCTTCCATTATAGACCGGTGGCAGCCTCTCTAGTGCCGTCGTGAGGGAGAGACGTCGCCCGGAAGTCCCGACTGCCCAAAGCTTTCCGTCGCCGAAACTTCCTCCTCCGGCCGCCATAGCCGAAGCTCCTTGGTTCAAAAGGAAGCCCTCCTCCCTTGCTCCAACCCCTCCAAAGGATTCGCTCCCTCTTGAGCTAGGTAAGGAGAAATCGGTAAAGGAAATTCTAGGGTTTTTATTGTTGTTTTCGTTCGATTGACATGGTTAGGCTTAGAATTGGAGTTTGTGCTAGTTAGGAATGTTGTAGAGGAGGTTGAGAGGAAGGTGCTGCTAAATTTTGGTGGGCATTGGAGGTCGCCGGAGCTGGTCGCCGACCGCCGCTGAAAAATTGTTTTTGGTGGAGATTTTTATGAGGAGTTTAATGGAATGAGTTTTAGAATTTTTGGAGGAGTTTTGGATAGGTTTGGAAATTGTTAAAGTTTGTATTTTTGGCGGATTAATAAGTTAAAAATCCGGCCATTGGATTAATTATGGTTAGGAAGGTGGAATGTGTTTTGGAGGATGTCGGAAAAATTATGGAGCTTTATGGCTGGCAGTGAAGTAAAGATTTAGGGCGATAGGTATGGTTGAGCGCGAAAAGCTCATATTTAATTATGCCTATTTTCTTTAAGCGTCGGTGTTTTATTTATGTTTTGAAACAGGACATGAGGAGGCCCGAGCGGAAGAAACCTCCGACCGACATCAGGCTTAGGCCTAATTTGTGAGTGGATTTTTGTTTTAAATAATGTGCTTTAAATGTTTTATTGTTGGAATTTATCCTGAATTGAGAATTTCGTTGTTTATACTCATTTATTGACGTTTACGAGAATAGTATGTATATAAGTAAACGCTAGCTAGCAATACGTGATTTCCCCCCATAATGAGGAAAAATGCCATTATGGGGTGACGTGGGCGTTAGACGCTAGCGTCGTAGCCTGGTACGACTTTCTATTTTCTTTTCGTATTCATTCATAGATTCGTACAAGGAGTAAGCACGTATATATATATATATCCACTCGTGCGATTCCCCCATAATGAGGAAAAATGCCATTATGGGTTGACGTGAGCGGTAGACGCGAGCGTAGTAGCCTTGTATGAATTTCTGTTTTTCTTTTATTCCTTCAAAGAAATCATACAAGGAGTAGGCGAGTGCATATACATACTGATATATTTAAATTTAGCCTGAGAGGCTGTATTTGTTTATGTTTTGGAGACTAGCCGGAACTAGTTGTGTCCTTGCCAGTTTTTGAGCTGTCGCTTGCATAGCGCTTTCCTTGAAAGTTTTCTTAGGGAAATATTATTTGTTTGGCGAGATTACTTTTGTCCACTCACTCTGACGTAATTAAATATTTTTCCCTGGGTTTTTCCTTCGTTTTTAAATGCCCAGTCTGCAGAGTTCGGGTGGGGTCTAGAAGGAGGCGACGAGGCATAGTCACCCACATTTCCGCTACTATTCGCCAGTAGGTTATCTGGTTAACCCACTAGGATTTTTTATCAGCTTCCGTTGTCTTTCTTGTAGTAGCTCTGAATACTTTCGGAAAAATAATTGTGTATTATTTTATTCGGTTATTTGGATTAAGTTGAATCTTGATAAGTTGGTTAAGAGGATGTTCTATATTTTTTCTGGGTTAGGGTTGTCCATTTTCAAGGGAGGTTTGCCGAGTTCTTCGGTAAATTTTCCTTGGAGGTGGTTCCCGCAGGACTTACCTCGGGTTTCAGGGTGAAATTCGAGGTGGGTCCTGACAATTACCACTAAGGCACACACATCCACAACTAATGCATACAATCACCATTAAGGCACCATTTCACAACGAATGCACACAATCACCACTTAGGTACAAATTCACAACTAAGACACAAAATCACCACTAAGGCACCATTCCACAACGAATACACACAATCACCACTCAGGCACAGATTCACAACTAAGACACACAATCACTACTAAGGCACCCACATGATCATATCAATAGAACCAAAAAATATTATGGTCACAAGAACCTTAAAAATAATTATTTAAATAGGAAAACTTGTTTTCTCTTACCTATGAGCCGTTGGTGATTAAACTCATATATTTTAAAACAAACAAAAACATAATTTTTATATCATCATCATCATCATCATCATAACCATCATCATAATAATTATCATCATGATCATCATCACAAAAATCATCATCAACATCATCACCATCATCACAAAAAAAAAACATTATCATCATCATCATAATAATTATCCTCATGATCATCATCACAAAAATCATCATCAACATCATCATCATCATCATAATAATTATCATCATGATCATCATCACAAAAATCATCGTCATCATCACAAAAAAACATTATCATCATCATCATAATCACATAATCATCCTCGTAATAATTATAAATAAATAGGTCACATGTGAACCTTGGTGAGATTTTACTCACCTCAAATCTAGCTGCGTCTTCGCACGCACAACACAAGTAAATAGCTTAAAACCATACTCCACAAGTCACCTAAAATTACACAATTAAAACCCTTAGTAAAAAAATCATAACAAGGATCAAAGTACCCTTAACTTAAAGGTTGCCCAAAGAAGGACAATCCTTCCTCCAAGACCTCCCAAGGTCATTGGACACTCAACAACAACCACACTACCTCCAAGATCAAAGTTTCCAAGTTTCCGACCTAACGAAGACCAAGAACCAACTTAGCACCTACGATGCAAAAACATAATCAACACTCATTCTTCACACACCAACAACACACTAGCAACAACAAGCACTAGCTAACACAGCAACCAAAGCCTTTACCCTGCCCGGACGCGCTCCCACAGGCGGCGGCGAGTGAGCCCCACGCGTCACCACCAACCTCAAAATTTGGAGAAACTCACAACATGAAACTTGTAGATTGAAACATAAGGAACACTTTATGTACCTGAGGTTTCAACCGATTCGGCCGGAAAACGCCCCGCAATACCAACCAGAATCAAATTCCAAACCTAAAAAACCGGCCCCAAAACTTGATTTCTAGATCACCAAAGGGGTAAAAACATCTCTAGAAGAGAGAGGAGAGCAAGACTCACCTAAACTTGGCCGGAATCGGCGTCGAAATCGCCGGCTTTCAGGCGGAACAGCAGCAGCTCCTTCGCTTCGTGGCGGCTTCTAGGCGGCGCGACGGAGAGCAAGACTGCCCCAGAAGTGGAGAGGAGACCCCTGCCGACCCAAAGGGACCGGCGGCGTCCAGTTTGGTGGCCGGAGAAGAGAGAGAGCTCGGGTGCATCGGGAGAGAGAAGAGGGAGACTGATTTTAGGTTTCCAAAATAACTCTCATATTTTTCTACTTATACACTTTCTAAACCCGGAAACTAACTTTCTCTTACCATAACTTTCTCATACGACTTCCGATTTACGCGTGCCACGTGTCTACGAACTCGTATCGCCAAAATCTAAAACTTCCAAGAAGGAAGTTTTTGCAAATAACTTACAGAAAGAAAGTCAACTTTTGACCTCTTAAAAGTCAAAGCACCTGAAAATTACTCCCGAAACTTCAACTTCACACAAACAAAAAAATGTATTTCCATAAATAATCCTTCATCAATTTTGGAAATAATATAAGGAAATTGATATGAAAAACTGGAGTATTACAATTAGTGTTTGTGCTAGTTAGGGAAATTGTGCGTGTTGAGAAGAAGGTTGTGCTAAATTTTGGTAGGCATTGGAGGTCGCCGGAGTCGGCCGCCAGCCGCCAGCCGCCGCTGTTAGGGGGATTTTTGTGGTTTTAGAAGTGTATTATTAAGGGGAGTTTATTGATGTGAATTGTGTAATTTTGGATAAGTTTAGGATTTTTCAAAGTTTGGTATTTTGACAGTAAATTTGGATAGAATCCGGCCGTTAGATTATTGTTGTTTTAGCTGTAGAAGGTTGGTTTAAAGCTGCCGGTATTTGTGGTGAAGTTTGGACCGTATCGATTTTAAGATTGAAGAAGTTGGGCAAAGATGAGAGTAGATAAGGCTCACATTTAATTTTGCCTATTTTTATATAAGCGTTGGTATATAGTTGGGGATTAATCTATGTATTTGAAACAGGACGTGAGGAGGCTCGAGTTGAAGAGGTCTCGGACCGACATCAGGCTTAGGCCTAATTTGTGAGTGGACATTGGTTTTTAAATAGTATGCATGCAATAGTTATTGTTGAGCAATTTATTTTGTCGGAGCATTTGACGTCATTTTATTTTGACGATTTTATTTCTTTCGGAGAGTTAGCGAAAATGAGATTTTTCGGTGAATATAGATATATTTTCTGAGGAGAGTATGTATATAAATGCTAGCTAGCCATATGTGTCTGTCCACCTTAATGACGTAGTATATAACCGCATTTTAGTGTGACGTGAGCGTTAGACGCAAGCGTAGTAGCCCTATATGAGTGTTTAATTCATATAGGGGGTATGAACATATATTTATACACCCGTCTGTTCACCTTAATGGCGTAGTGTAGCACCGCATTAAGGCGTGACGTGAGCGTTCGACGCGAGCGTAGTAGTCCTATATAAATTATTTTAAATCTATAAAATAATTATATAAGGAGTATGGACGTGTGTAAATACATACATATATTAATATTTATTTTTGAGATAAAAGATTTATCGCGTGGAGCACGCATTCGTTCTCTTTGAAATTTAAATTGGGAAAACATAAATATTGTTATTTATTTTCTTTATTCTTTTATTTTTGTCCACTTACTCTAACGTTTTTCGAATGTTTTCCCCTGGGCCATTCGTTTTAAAAATGCCCAGTCTGCAGAGTCTGGGTTGGCACTAGTAGGAGGCAAGGCATAATTACCCACTTCTCCACTACTTTTCACCAATAGGTTACCTGTTAAACCTACCAATGTATTTTCTTGCTTCCTGTAGTTTTCCTTAGTAGCTCTGATTACCCTTGGGGTTAGCGTATACTTTAATGGTGGTGTGCTAAGATTTATGTTATATTCTTTGGATATTTATGAGATGAATTGGAGGTTGGTTGATTCGTTTAGAAGGGTAATTCTTGAATTTTTCGGGTTAGGGTTGTTCATTTTTAAGGGAGGTATACCGAGTAAATTTTCCTTGGAGGTGGACCCCGCAAGACTTACTTCGGGTTTCAGGGTGAAATTCGGGATGAGTCTTGACAGAATGAATTTCACGTGTAGACCTAAAAAGTTAGGTTGCACATGAGGGAAAGTGTTGGAGTGGAAAGATCCCACATCAAGAAAGAGATAAATAAAATACAACTTATAAGTGGATGGATCACACTTAATTATACCGAAGCCTTTTGTGGTTAAAATCCAACACCTTAAATGTGGTTAAGTTAGGACAGTATCGGTACAATAATGATCCACAGACCATGCTTACGTTAGTTTAGTACGGGATCCACCCTTAAATATAAGTGTCAAACAAAGAGATATTTCAATACAATTGCAATCATTACCAAGTGAGAGCCGTTAGACCTCGCTGGCTCAAGGTTTCCATCTTTTAAACCCGCAGGCATCCACAGTCGGGTCTCAAGATGACTCAGACTCTCTTGAAAGCTGACACTTTTTACCGGCCGTCTATGAGTCTCGCAGGTCTCCAATACTTAGCAACGCGAACCTACCAACAAGAAACTTGTGATTGTTGGCGCTTCAACTTGGGTGAAAGTTTCACTCAAGCAAGTGCCTTCCCAATCTTACCAACCTCGTCAGTGTGTAGAAGCGTTCATAGAAATTTTGCCAAAGAATTGAATTTATAGGGTCAAGAATCCGAAATAAAGATGAGGTATGTAAGGATGGAAAGTGCACCCAAGAAAACTACAAAATTGCGGTGGACACCGAGAAATGGTTTGAAAAGAAGAAAAGATAAATTACAGAAGAAGAGCCACGACTCATTTGGGGAGAGATAAGGAGATGGCATCACTGTGCGTTAATAATAGCTTTATATTAAACACCCACACCCATACTATACACCAGCTCTCCTTTCTGCCTGCAACAACCAACAGAAGAAGAAGAATATCAGTGACCATAGCAGCAGAGTCGTCTTCTTCTATGGCTACTGAAAAATTGGGCATCAAGATTGAAAAGAATCCTCCCGAGTCCACTCTCACCCAACTCGGCGTCAGGAATTGGCCAAAGTATATTTCTGTCTCTCATTCCTTTTGCTTTCCCATAAGATATCGCTCTCGGAGGAGATATGAGTAAACTGTTTCTCTTGCATGCATTAGAGTTAAGAACAAGACCAACTTGATCATGAGTTCATGACATCGTTCATCTTTGTTCCTCTGACGCTTTTCTTTTTCTTGTTAGAACTTTCTGAAACTTTATAATTAGTCGCAAAGTTTTAGAATGTATTGCACAAATAGGGGATGCATTCACACCAATAATACTATTGGAATATATCAGTCTTTAGGGGACTTGCTAAACCATAATCTATTATTCAATCAATAGAAATAATGCTCGAATGTATATTGTAATTGCAACTTCTCTTTTCGATCTGCATAGGCAGAACAAAGCAGTTTTGAGCTTCATGAGTTTGTTTAACTGCCTCTGTTTCTTAATATGTTGCAGGAAATTAATTTGATATATAGCAGTTTTGTAATTGTTAGCATTATTCATGTCTTTTATGCCGGTACTGGTGATGGTACTTAGTTTAGGCATTCATTCTTGTTCTCTAATTTGCTATTTTTATTAAGTACTTAGTTTAGGCAATGCTTAAAACTGTATCAAGTGTTTTCTAGATTTATTTACTTAATTTAAATGCGGCAGCAAGCCAGCGAACACCATGTATTCTAACTTTAAACTGATAAGATTAAGCTTAAGGTGTGGACACAATCAGCTGAAGTTTTTCTCATCTTTGATTTGAAATTTACACATCAATTCTACATAGTGATGATATTGGGGTTAAGTTTACAGGTGGAGTTGCCCTCCAAGCAAGTTTCCATGGACGTACAGTGACAAAGAGACTTGCTATCTGCTGGAAGGAGAAGTGAAGGTTACTCCTGCTGGATCAAAGGAGTCGGTTGAGATTGGTCCTGGTGACTTGGTTGTATTTCCTAAGGGAATGAGCTGCACATGGGATGTGTCAGTGGGTGTAGACAAGCACTATAACTTCGGCTAGGTCAATTGAGATTAGATCGAACTATATATGTCATTGGCTGTACGTGTATTTCACTCCAACCTAGCTATACATATATAATACCTGGCAGTCTTGGTTGATGAATCAATATTTTTGTTGTTGTTGTTGTTGAGAGTGGTTTGGAAGCCAACTGGGAGGCTCATCTCCATGTCCGTGGTTATGTTTATTTACATAAGACTTGCCTTTGGGGATGTTGTACGTACCAGAACTCCAAGCTAGAATAATACCTAGTAGTGCTTGTTGATGAAACTAGTCGAGAGAATAAGTGTGTGTTTTTTTTGTATATGTATATTATCCTATGCTGCATGGAATCGGAAGTGGAAACATAGAAGCGTCTTTTTTTTCAAAATTTGTTAGGAGCGGAAATGTTTTGAAAGCGTTGGAATAAAATAATATGTATATATATATATATATATATATATATTTAATTAAACAAAAATAAGTAAATAGAAAATTCAAAGTCATTGTCAAATTCATAGCAAAATCAAAGTTATTGGAGGAGAGAAAGTTGAGGTCCATGTCGAAGTTAGAAGTAAGTGAATCAGATTATGTTTTAATCAAAATGACTGATTTGTCCGCGCTTCCTTTCACCCTTAATTTGTCCGCGCTTCCAGCTCCCGTCTCCCCAATTTCCTCCCAAAGTTTCGTTGTGGGAGCTAGCAATATTTCTCCCAAATATTCTGGATAAAGTAAACGAGGAGCGGTTGATGGCAAATGAATGCAAGAAGTGATTTCATGTTAAATATGACAATCATGACCGCGGTAAATGCAATGTAAAATGCAGCCATAAGATGACAATTATTGCGGCTATGAAATTCGTCATCAATACCACGATAAATCGATGACCGTTTGCAGCTATAAGTAGAACTGTAAGTGCGATCATGATTGCAGACATAAAGTGGGGTTATGATTACGTTTATAAGTGAGCAATGATTACAGTTATAAATAAATGCGGTACTAATTATGGCATAATTGCGACTTGTGACCCAAGTAGTTTGCACTTATATAAAGGGGACACGGTTTCAGGTAAAACATCTCATTCTGATTCTTACTATTTCACTCATCTACGATAAACATTGACTTGGGCGTCAAAGGGTTTTTTGCAGGTATCCCCCATCCTGGTCCAGTAATCGAACGAACAATCCAAGGCTACTCCCACTCTAGCTCGTATTATTGGTGAGAAAATCCCTTATTCGGAAGTTTTCTGCACCAATAATTGGCGCTGTATGTGGGAAGCACCTTTCCCTAAAAGGTGATGGCGGGAGTTGAACCTGAAAAATCTCGTCTCTGTCGTTAGGACTTGGTGATGGTGGGAACTGTTATAAACTCGAACTTAGTAGGAGATTTGAACGTCTTCCCTGAAGATGAAACACGACGAGTGCAGTAGGAGCTAGAGTAACTCCATAAGAAGAGGCTTTCGAAGGAAAAGGGAAAGTTATTCGCCTTCGATTCGCTACTGCGAGCACCAAGGAGAGGTTTGCCTTTGCAAGCACGAATGCAGAGGAGAGATTGTTGGCATTCGAAAACGCGAGCGCCAAACTTGGAGGTGAGGTCCGCCCTTTGCAAGGCTAAAAAAAATAAACAAGCTTTTAGGAAGGCGCGACATCAGAAGATGTGTTACTGCAAGGCGTGTTGTCGTTATTCAATGACCAAAGAAACCCTGCATAGGCGAACAAGAAAGACCTGGCTTCGACGAACGCAAGAGAGACCTTGTGTATGGAGGGAGAGACCTTGTGTATGGAGGGTCTGACTGTCAAGACCCACCCCGAATTTCACTCTGAAGCCCGAAGTAAATCCTGCGGGGACCACCTCAAAGGAAAATTTACTGAAAGTTCGGTATAACCTCTCTTGAAAATGGACAACCCTTCCTTATAAAACACATGGAAATACTTCTAACAATCCAAATTCAATCTTATACTTCTGGAGCCTTCGTGCTCCCTAAAGTCACAACACCTCCCAATTTATTTACTAATCTAGTAATAATCCCATAACCACCCAAATCATAGGTTCAGAGCAATTCTAACAGTGAAGGGAAAATAAATTTAAAAATAAACGGAAGCTATATAATGGACTATGCCTCAACTCCATGTACGCTCGACCTCAACTATACTAACCTGCAAACTGGGCATTTAAAAACGAAGGGCCCAAGGGAAAACATTTGAAAACGTTAGAGTGAGTGGACAAAAGTAAATTTAAGAGAAATGAGCAATAAATATCTTTATGCTTTCCCAATTTAATTTTCATGGAGAAGTTATACTGCATGCATCAAGCTCAAAAGCTTTTAACTTAAAAATTGACAAAAATGCGACTAGCCTCGCTAGTCTTCAATACTTAATAATATAAAGCCTCTCAGGCTAAAATATATATGTATGTATTTACACTCGTCATACTCCTTGTATGAATTCTTATGAAAAAAATATGAAAAATAGAAATTCATACAAGGCTACACGCTTGAGTCTCACGCTCACGTCACATCATAATGGAATTTCAAACGCTACATCATTATGGCGGAAAAGACGGGTGTATATACATGCATATCCCCTATATGAATTACTACTTTTATATAGGGCTACGATGTTTGCGTCTCACGCTCACGTCACACCATAATGAAATTTTACCTCATTATGGCGAAAAAACACGTATGGCTAGCTAGCTAGCATTTATATATATACTATGCTCATAAATATCCATATATATATATATATATATATATATATATATATCTACCGAAAATCTCATTTTCAGTAACTCTCCAAAATAACGAAGTTAACAAATAAAATAAGAATATTCACTTCCGAAAATACTTTGCAGAAATAATTCATAAAATGAAATTATTCCACAAATTAAGATTTGATAAATTAAACTCAATTATTAAATATGAAACCATCACATGCATTTAATTTAAAAAAAACGTCCACTCACAAATTTAGGCATGAGCCCGACGATACCCGAATCGCCACCCAACCCAAGCGAGGTCTCCTCGTATCCTGGCACAATAACCATGCTTAGGACCAAACTTCAATTTTTGGAAAAATAATTGTTTTAATATAACATCCCGAAAATCTTCCGCCTAACCCACTACCCTAGCTAGGGTTAAGCTTATCGGATTCATAACAAACTCAAACCACAAACTCACTTCACCGATTCTAGCACTTTAGGACCATATCCAAGGAAATCAAATGGTCGGATCTATTCTATCAACCGCCAATTTCTCCAATCTCTGAAAAATTCCAAACCTAACTAAAACTCTTCAAAAAATTTCAAACTTAACATCAATGAACTCCTTCCTTCAAATACAACTTATAAAGCTCGGAAAAACACTTCAACATGGCGGCGCAGCCGTTTACTCCGCCGGTAGCGGCGGCCGGCAGCCTAACTCCGGCCACCTCCAATGCTCACCAAAATTTGACACAATCATCCTCTCAACAATCTAAACAACTTTCCTAACTACCACAAACACCAATTTCAAGCCTAGATAGGGTAATCGAACCAAAACAGTAAAAATCCCAAATTGGAACCCTAGAATTTCACTTCGATAATCCTCCTTACACTCTTCGAAATGGTTGATTACCTCCTGTAGGATTGTTACACCCAGAAAGCACTTCCAAACGAGACCAAAATCTCTGGTGATGGCGGCCGGAGGAGGGAGTTCTGGCAGCAAAACCATCTCTTCTCTGTCGGGCTCCCGAGAGGAATTCCTCCCAAATAGCAGCGATATAGACCTGATCACCACTCCAGAAAGATGGAGGAGGAGGAGAGGAAGCTAACGTGACCGGTGTGGCGGTCGGAGTCGGGCGGACGGCAGTGATCGGCGACAGAGAAGAAATCGGGCCGAGAGGAGTGCGGGACGGGAGAGAGAAATAGAAATGGCTGCTGAATTTCCAGTTTTGGAAAGTCTCCTTCAAAAACTTCTACCCAAAAATAGTAAATCCCTCTATCTCCTTTTTACCTGATAACTTTTACCTGCTAACTTCGATTTTAACGTATAGCATGTCCACGAATTCGTATTAACGTCCTTTACGACCTCCTTTAAGAAATTTTCCCGAAATAATTTTCCTACAAAAAGTCAACTCTAGGGTCCTTAAGTAGTAAATGGTTACTCAAAAATGTAAAAGGTCAAAGTATTACCGAAAGAAAATAACCGTAAATTAACTTAAGAACCGGGATGTGACACAGACACTTCGCGTTTGCAAGCGAGACACACCTCATGAGTGCGAGCTAGAGAGACCTCACATCGCCCAATGATAGTGTCGTCTGCAACCGAGAAACCATGCATCTGCGAGTGAGAGAGACCACACATTTACGAGGGAGAGAGGCCCCGCATTTGCGAGGGAGAGAGACCCTACGTATGCGAGCACTGTCGAAATTCGTCTGGCCCACCGTTGGCAATGTTCAAATTGACCAAGCTCTAGATCAGGGAAGCTGACTTGACAAAGCTCACTGCGTATGAGCGGGGCCCTTCATTGACGAAGCTCCCCCTTGGCAGAACTTATGGTCGAACAGTTGTTGTCTTAAGATGAAAATGGTTCTTCCCCTTGCTAAAGGCGTAAGCTTGCAAAATTAGCATTAGGATCAGGTGTAACACCTCAGACCTAATTTTACCAATTTACTGGGTTTTCTACGAGTTACTGAGGAATTTAACCGCGTTCGGTAACTTGGTAAGTTAACACTCAAGTTTATTTTCGAGTTTTTCTAGAATCGTCAAATTTTCTTTTAAGGCTCCGAGGTTGTAGTTCGCGATGACATGAGTTCACCGGTGCATTCGGATTATTTTTCAGAGCTTCGAGGTATTTTCTACGTTTTATTGAAGGTTTGGTATTATAATTAATTTTCTGAAATCAGAATATTGTTGAAGGAGAAAAGATAACGAGAATAACGGTCTACTCATTCATTGATAGAAAGACCTATTTATAGGCATTACATAGAGTCTCTCGAATGATCTAGAAGTTCTATCAATTATAATCTATTCTAATAAGGAAACTGGATTAACCAATCCTATGTGTATTAGGGCAAGACACATAACAGAAGAACGAAAATATAATTTCCTTAAACACTCCCCCTTGTGTTGCGTCCCTAATATGACATGGTGCTTATGGTGTTGCCTCGGTAAAAACTTTGCCAAGTAAAACAAAAACCTCGTGGGTAAAACAAAAGACTTGGACGAAGGAAAAAAGAGCACAACGCACCAACTACATTTGAAGATAACATGTGATGCATGTAGACTCCCTCTGATGTCTACACAACGACTCCCCCTGATTGGTAACTCAATCTCGGAGTACAGATAAATGACGCAAACCAATGCACTTCACATACTTCAAAAGTAGACTTGGGCAACGATTTAGTCATTAAATCCAGCCACAACATCCTTAGATCAGACCTGCTATACTTAGCATTATTTTGATCTTGAAGGAGAAGGTTGCCTAACAACTCAAAATATAAGTTCGCGTTGAAAATCAGATTCACGCGTGACATGAGCTTCGTGTGCTTAAACAGTCATAACGTCTTCGATACAATAGGTATGGACGAACCGTAAAAAGTTCTGGAAACTAGACACCCGTAGATTTCCAACCATATAAGGTCCATAACCTAGTTCATCTTGAGAGGATCACAAAGTGCTGTCGAAGTTGACTGTTCTGCCAAAGCAGATTCTCGGACAGATCCGTCCTACTTTACGAAAATAGCCATAACTCACTCAATATGATAGGTGTGATCAAATGGTTGGTGTCCCTGGAAAGGAGACACATAGACATTTCTAATGTTACCAATTTCACCATTTTCCAACAAGTGGGCTATCATGTAAGTCCGGTGGAAGTTGACCTACGAAACTGGGAAGATTCTTATTTCGCATTTGATGTGTCTTTCTGTAGGGATGAATAAGTCTGAACCTTTCATAGAAGGAATCACTGCCATTACATTGGCGTTGCGTGGGCGTATCCGGCCAAAACCTTGATGTTCTTTCACACTCATCTAAGAGGGAGCGAAGATGCTCGACCACTAGGAAAAGAGTTGAAAGACTAAGGAGAACTTGGCCTTACAAGTTTATAGTGAATGAGATGTCGAGTCAAGCATATTGTAACAAGTACATGAATGTGCTACCGTACTTAGATGGAGAATTTCTCCTAAGACTTCTTCGTTATATGGACAAAACAAGTCTTCTTAAGACTTCGACCAATCAAGGGATACATATAGGCATAACTTCATCGTCCTTTAGATTGCCTTAAGCTGACAGATGAATAAGCATCATCAATAACGGTCCTCACTTTCGAGACCAAGTATTCCCAAGATCCTTTCATTCTTAATTTTGGATCAGTGGCATCTCTTAGTTTAACAAGAGTTCATCACGATTCATCTAGAATTTACACGCAAATAGGCATAATTCTTCATATCCCTTCCCTAATCAAGTAGATACTTAGCAAATACCTTGCAAACGCGCTCCGTGGTCAGGAGTCACTTGATTTGGGTGAAAACCGATCTATTCAAGATCTTTATGTACATCTCTTAGTTCCCAACAAAGATAAGTTGTGACCACAAGCTGCTTGTTCAGTTTTTCGGAAGCTACCTAACTGACAAGGTAGTGGAGTGCAATGACATCCATTATGAGAGTATATCTCATCGTAGTCGATTCCAGGGCATTTGTGAGAGACCTTGCGCCAGAAGGTGAGTCTAAACTCTTTTTCTCACTACGATTTCTAACAAAAACATAATTGATAGAGTTTACACTTGGGGTGTTGGCGTCACCTGACCAAAGCACTATCTCTTTGTTTAAACTGGATCACATTTTTCCATTTAGGGCAATCTACAACGTTGGTATTTTCTCAACGAAGTATGGTTCGATATCAAACTCATTAAACCACGTCATCATGTACACCAGTGTAATTTCTAAATGTAGAGATCTCTATATGGATTGGTATTGACATTGAGGCGTCCCCCAATGATAACCATAATCCAGTATTAACATATGAATGAGTATCTGTTAGTACATAGCCAAAATACTTGGCCAAACTGAGAATATGACACAATTACCCGGTCGCCGGAGATCATTCCGGGCAAAACAGCACCGGCGAACCCTTCACGGGTACCCGAAGAGCAAAGGTCAGGCAGCAATCCGCTTGCCACATCCGCTCTCCAGCGGCTAAACACCCTCCAAAGGGGAGGTGCCGCAGAGGACCACAAACAGTCCCACATTGAGGACTAGGGCCACAACACCTAACATTGGCCTATAAAACAGGTACAAACTCCCAAAAGAGGTAAGTCCATAAAACCCTTTCCGAAACTCCCGTACTCTGCAAGTAGCAACTAAGCGCTAACTTAAGCATCGGGGAGTCGAAGACTGGGCCACCCCAGTTCCGGCTCCTGACGCATTGCTACTCGTGTAGGTACAAGGCTCCGTTACAAGAATTCGACCTCCCGTTCCGTGACCTTGGGACAGATCCCGTTCCGTGACCTCGGGACAGATCCCGTTCCGTGACCCCGGGACAGGTAGAAACAATTGGCGCTAGAAGGAGGGGGCCTCGTGTGGAACTCGCGTTTAGCTCGAAACAATGGCGGACACCATAGATGACCCCAATGACCCTGGCACTCAGATAGAAAAAGAACTTTTTCAATCTGGAGATGCATCCCTTCCCCAAACTAGCAATGCAACCTCCATTAGCCATCCCAACCCCGCCACCGCCCTCAAAATTCTAAAGCGAGACTTCCATTCGTTTCGCGAGCAAGCGGCCAAAGAGAGGGCAGAGGCTGAAGCATACTGGGTACGCATTGCCGAGTTGGAAAAGGAACAATTCTTGCTCCGTGCCATGTTAGACAATCGTAACATGTACATTGACAGCTTGGACCGCGCGGCACGAGCCGCTGGTACCCCAGATCCCGCCACCACTTCTTTCCCTCACCAAAGCCAAAGCCGTTCCGCGATCCCGGGGGGCCCTAACCAGATCGTCCACGTCACCCACCCACTTACAAACCCATCTTTTCCACTACCAGCACCTCAACCATCTACAATCCCCAACGAACCCACCCTCTTGCTAAATCAACTGGACCCATCTTCCAACCCACCTCTCAACATGCAAACCCGTCTGTTGCTCCAGCTTAGCCAATCTGTCACTCAGTTGGCTTCGCGGATTGAAGGGGTTGAGAGTCGCGGGAACCCGCGACCTCTATTCTCTGGCTATGGACATCGCCCAAGTCCCTTCACGCCACAAATACAAGGGGAGAAGCACCCCCCCCGAGGCCAATCCCTTCAAGGTGGACAAGTATAAGGGCCAGAGCCCTTACCGGTCACAAGACCAGAGCCCTCCGCAACAACAACGCCGTTCCTCCCCGCCACCCCGTTACGAAGTCCACACTACTCTAACCACCACATACGCGGACATATGGGCCAAGCACAAAAACCTCATCCCTCCACCTCCTAAGAGCAAATATCCAAAAAAGCCCCGGTGAGCAACAGACAATAAATATTGTGCTTATCATGACGATAATGGCCACACAACAGAACAGTGCCATGGCCTCCGCAATACCATAGAACATCTGGTCCGGAATGGACAACTCCACCAATATTGCACTCCTGCAACAGGAGCTAATGCCATCGAAGTGCATGGCCAGATCCTAACCCTGCACGGAGGAGCCCCGTGGCCCCCCCTTCGCCAGTCTTCTACAAAAAGGCAATGCACAAACCCCTTGGAAATCTTTGACATCCAACGAGGTGTCACGATCACCCTGTCAGCGTGGGATCAAGTGACATTTCACAAAGGGGAGGACACAATCAATTGCCACCACAGCGAACCATTCATAATAAATGTGCAGGTGGATCATTACAGGTGCCATAGAGCCCTGATCGACACGGGGGCCACCGTTAGTGTCATGTTCGCCGACTGTTACAGAGGGCTCCGTAGGGACCGGGCAAAATTGTACAACATCCATGATCCCCTTGTCAGCTTCTCTGGCGAGATAGTGCAGCCGTCAGGTTCAGACCGCCTAACCGTGTCAGTGGGAACCGCTTCTTGCCGCTCCTCCATAACAGCCCGCTTCCTAATAGTCGATTGTCCCTCGTCCTATAACCTCATCTTAGGCCGGGACATTCTTTGGGGGCTGCAGTGTTTTATCGCCGGCGACATGCTGCTCATGAAGGTACCCACCCCAGGCGGCATTCTAACAATTCAGGGTGATCAGGTAGCCATTGAGCATTGCCACCTTAATGTCATCCAGCAGGGGCGGGGCGCCTATGAGATGTTGCCCCTCAGCCCTTCAGAACCCATTGATGACCCGCGAGACAACCCCGAGGGGAGCAGAAAGAGGGCCCCACGTCCTAATCCAGCGGAGGACACGAAATGGGTATCCCTGTCACCTACCGCCCCGGAAAGGAAAGTTTGCATTGGCACGAACCTCAACCCAGAACTCCGCCAACAGCTCATTACCTTCCTCCAAGAAAAACAAGAAGTCTTCGCTTGGTCCTATGCCGACATGCCAGGCATCTCCCCCGATATCATCACCCATAAGCTTAACATCCTTCAAGACCACCCCCCTGTCAAACAAAAAAGGCGTGCTTTCCACCCCGATAAGTATTGAGCTATCCAAGCCGAGGTCCAACGACTCAAAGAAATCAAGTTCATACGTGAGGTTTCTTACCCAACATGGGTCTCCAATGTAGTAATGATCCCCAAGCCTAACGGCAAGTGGCGAATGTGTGTGGACTACATAAACCTCAACAAGGCATGCCCTATGGACATCTTCCTATTGCCCCGGATTGACCAGTTGGTTGATTCCACAGCTGGCTACAAGATGCTCAGCTTCCTCGATGCTTACTCTGGCTATAATCAGATTAAAATGCACCCCGCGGACCAGACTCACACCACCTTTGTCACAGACAAGGGACTATATTGTTATGAGGTCATGCCTTTCGGCCTCAAGAATGCAGGGGCAACTTATCAAAGGCTAGTAAACGCCATGTTTGAAGATGAAATTGGAGAAGGCATGGAAGTATATGTTGACGACATGTTGGTCAAAAGCAAGACAGAAGGGGACCACATTGCCAACCTTAGCAAAGTATTCACCTAGCTCCTGGCGCACGGGATGCGCCTTAACCCACATAAATGTATCCTAGCCGTCAGCAGTGGTAAGTTCCAAGGCTTCATGGTCAGTGAAAGAGGCATTGAGGCGAACCCAGAAAAAGTACAGGCCATACTTAACATGACCATCCCGACCTCACGAAACGAAGTCCAGTGCCTCCTGGGACGCTTAGTAGCTCTGGCACGCTTCATCTCCCGCCTCACGGACAAGTGCAATCCCTTCTTCCAACTGCTCAAAGCACAACATAAAAAGGATATCACATAGGGCCTGGAACATGACGACGCCTTCAACAGTATCAAAGCCTACCTTGCAGAGGTCCCTCTACTCTCCAAGCCGGCCCCGGGAGAACTACTTTACCTGTATTTGGCTGTTTCCGCCACTGCTGTCAGTGCCGCCCTTACACGCCATGAACATGATAATGAGCTTCCGGTCTATTACTGTGGCAGAGGATTTACAGATCCCGAGACTCGTTATCCAGACATAGAGAAACTCGCTCTCTCCCTCATCACTGCTGCCAGAAAACTCAGGCAGTATTTCCAAGCCCACACAATCCATGTGTTAACCAACCACCCCTTACGGCAAATACTACAGAAACCGGAAACCTCAGACCGCATGGTAAAATGGGCAATTGAGCTAGGAGAATTTGACTTATATTTTAAGCCAAGAGTAGCTATCAAAGGGCAGGCAGCTGCCAATTTTATTGCTGAGTTTATCCCCTTGGCCAATGACAGTCCACACCCAGACGCCCTCACTCGAGACGCCACCTAGGAACTCAATGTTGACGGATCCTCTAACCACAGACTCAGCAGAGCAGGAATCATAATCACAGACCCAGAGGGCAACTCGTATACGTATGCTCTCCGGTTTGAATTCAAAGCCTCCAACAACATAGCTGAATACGAAACCCTCATAGCAGGCATTCAGCTCTGTCGCGAACTTGGCGCCCGACACCTCCACATCTTCAGTGATTCTCAACTAGTAGTCAATCAGGTGGCATGGCACTTCAAGACTAACCAGCACAACTTGGGATCCTACAAAAGTCTCGCAGGCGCCCTCATGCAGCACTTCAAATCATACCAACTCACCCAAATCCCGCGAGCAAAAAACTCCAAGGCCGATGCCTTCGCGAGACACGCCACAACTCCCCCCGAGTCCACGCCACCTGATGTACACATCGAGACACTAGACAAGCCTAGCATCTCAAAGGCTTATTTAGAAATCTTTGCCCTCGAGCCCATTGGCGAACCCTCATGGATGGACCCATTTGTCACTTTCCTTTTTGATGGTACCCTACCCCAAGACAAGAATGAAGCACAGCGGCTACGCCGCAAAGCCTCACTTTACTTGCTCAAGGGTGGAAAACTGTATCGCCGAGGCCAGTCATGTCCCCTCCTAAGATGTCTCCCCAATGCATACGGACACAAGGTGCTCAAGTCACTTCACAGTGGCATTTGTGGGAACCATGCAGGGGCCCGGAACCTCATGTTCAAAACGCTTCGCGCGGGGTATTATTGGCCAACCTTAGAGCGCGATGCCAAGGCAATTGTCCAAGCATGCCTTCAATGCCATAAATTTGCAGACTTCACACATCATCCCCCAGTGCCCCTCTCTGTTATCATCTAACCAATCCCTTTCAGCCAATGGGGACTAGATTTCATCGGGCAACTTCCCACAGCCCCGGGACAATTCAAGTATGCCATTGTCATTGTGGATTACAACACAAAGTGGATCCAAGCAAAGCCCCGTGCCACAATCACCACTGAAAAAGTGATAAACTTCTTATGGCGAAACTTATACTGTCGATTCGGAGTGCCCCAGACCATCATCACCGACAACGGAACTCAGTTTGACAATGACACGTTCCGGGAATTCTTATCAAACTAGGGAACGGCAATCTTTTATGCCTCTCCAGCACATCCCCGGACCAATGGTCAAGTGGAAGCCATAAACAAGCTCATCAAACAAAACTTGAAGAAACGCTTGGAAGAGGCCAAAGGGTTGTGGGCCGCCAAGCTCCCAGACGTCCTCTGGACACTCCGCACATCCCCCACAACAGCCACAAGGGAATCCCCATACCTCTTTGCTTATGGCACCGAAGCGGTGATACCAGTGGCAGTGGAGGTCTCGAGTGAACATGTCACAGCTTATGACTCCGAGACAAATACAATCGGGTTACGACTTAACATGGACCTCCTGGAGGAACGCCGGGACAAGGCACACCTCAGGACCATAAACAACAAGCAAAAAATAGCCAAGTACTATAACAAAAAAGTCATACCCGGCCCCCTGAAAGTAGGTGATTGGGGCATGAAAGAAGTCATCCCCCACCCCACAGGCCTCAAGGCAAAGTGGGAAGGCCCACTTGAGATAGTTAACACCCCGGGACCTGCCACATTCTACCTTAGAGGTTTTGATGGTCGCGTGCTACCCCGCCCCTGGAACGCTCGCCACCTCCACCTCTACCCCAGTTGATCAATTTTCAAACCCGGCATCATGGCCGGTACTTGTGTTTCTAGCCCAGTAGCGGCTCCAACAATATGTACACCTTGCCCACTAACGACCAAATCTAAATGAGATGAATCGCTTTATCATCCCAACATGCTAAACTAGGTCCCAGCAACACGGGACCACACACACAAAAGCATTCATAAAAGGCACAACAAACACACAATATGGCTAAACATAACGCCAAGCATCAACCTGGACTCCCAGGCAATTCCTATATTTCAAACATGTTCAACATGGCTAACCACGCCAATTACACTGTTCCAAAAAAAAGAAAAAACAACAAACTCTCTTTCCCTACACCTACCAAAACAAAAAATCCTAATCACAACAATTATTTCCCCCAGAAGATGAGCCACCAGACTTGTCCACACTCCCCCCACCCTTCGACCCGCTACCTCCGTAGCGAAACTGGCTGACATTCACCGAAACCCACTTCCCGAACGGTTGCTTCGTGCGATCCCGCGACACAAGTGGAGGCCTCATAGCAACATTAAGGCGCACAAGCGAACTCACCTATGCCACCTTAGGACCAGGAAACTTCTTCACTAGGGAATTCTGCGTGTCGGAGCGAACAGGCGCCAGGGGCCCCACAGCCAAAGACGCCACTTGGGACACACCCCCACTTTCGGGGATAAGGACCCCTCGGGACCAGAATCCCTCAAGGGTGACACAGCCAAAGGGGCCGGAGGCCGCGACGCACCCGCAGCCGAATCCTCCTGCCACCCAGTTGAGGACGTCGAACTCCAAGCCTCGTGCTGCTTCGCCAATGACCGCGAGATCTTAGCTTGCTTCCTTTGTTCAGGCGTCATCTGTTCCCACGCCTTCTTCGTAGCATCTCTGTCGGCATACCACTTGCGCATGGCCACCTCATTAATCCAACTTGCCTGACAACCAGTCTGACTTAGCTCATCCTGGCCTTTATTGTAGGCACCCCTTAGCTGTTGTTTGTAGGCCTTACTCTCGCGAAACAACCTCTCCCCTACCCTGGCAGCTCGCCCACACTTGGCCTTCCAGGACATCTCCATCTCCGCCAGCGACTGAGTCAACCTTGCCACCTTAGTCTCCAAGGACACTGCCTTGACTATCGCCAACTGCCCAGCCTCCACATGCTCATCCTTCCTCTGCATTTCCTCTGCATCGCCCCCCTCAGCTCCGCCACAACTTTCTCCGCGGCGGCATCCTGGTCTCGGAAGACAGCAGCATCCTGCTCCACCTGCTCAAGACGCTCCCCGAGGGAGCGGTTATTCTCCTCCGCCTCCCTCAATCGCTGACACTTCGCCCCGGCATCCTCCCGCAAATGAGTGACCGCCCTCTCACTCGCAGCATACATCACCAACGTCGCCTGCACGTACACGACAACACGTGTAAATAAAAAAAAAAAAAAAAAAGAGAAAAGGGGGAGTTGCCAACACCCACCCGCGTCAGTTTCTCCTTGGCGAGTGCAATACCAGCCAGTGGATCCACCTCCTTCAAAGCATGCATTTTGCGGGAGCAATGATGCATGTCGTATGCCATTTGGGCCAAGTACGGCTGCGCCTCCCCCGTCCCTTATAAAGCTTGGGTGATCCCAGCTAAGCTACTCGAACTCCCGGAACGCCCTTCCCTCCGCGGCTTCTTAGATTGGCCCCCGCGAGTTGGCCCGCCACCCTCCCTCCTCTTTCACGACCTTGCCACGCCAATCTCTCCAACATGATTCGCTAACTCCTCCGGCACGTCTTCGCCACCTGAGCGAGGCCCGCCCACATCCTCCACCACCAAGTCCTCCACATCCTCTGGCTCCGCGACAGGTTCCTCAAATAGGGACTGACTTTGTTCATCCTCGCGATCAACACCCTCTGTCTGCGTCTCCTTGACATCCACTTCCTGGACGACAAAACCCATTGCTTCCGCCACCAAGGGCGGCACGTAGGCGTAATCCTCATATGCCAGGTTCAACCTCAAAAAATCTTCACAATCACCCAGCTCCACCTCTTTCCCCTCGCCGGTCTCCAAGTCAAAGTCGTACCGCTTGGCGTGGTCAGCCTCAGCACACAACCCCTCCAGCACGTCCTTATCCGACACCTTGTCGTATGGACCTTCCTTCTTCTGTAATCCGCCGTCCCGTGGCATTGCGACTGCACAAAAAAAGAGAGGGGGAATGTCAGAAAGAGACCAACACGCATAAAAAGGGACCACAACAACCACAATACAGACCCGGAACCCGGGCATAGCCGAAATGGCTGTATATGCCAAGGCGACATATCTGGTAAGAGCTCTTACACTCGAACGCCCATGTCACCCGGCGTATCCGACGCTCCATCAGCTCGGTTAGATTATATTCTTGAGGCACTACACAAAACTAGCAGTCAACAAGGGCAGAACAGAACAAAGTAAAGAACCACAAAGACACGAGAACACGGTACCTATTTTCTGGAAAGCCCCAGGCACCCGGAAGGGATGTCCATGCCACTCCTGCCACTGCCCTCCCACTAGAAAACACTTCTGCCGCCAATTCTCATTTGTCGACGTAGGCAAGTCTTACTCCAAGACTTTGAACTTCCCCCGGGACTTCATCGTCACGCAGCCCCGGCTGCCCTTCTTTGCACACCAGCCCATATGCCAGCAGGCATTAAACTCCTCAAAATTGGGGAACTCCTGCTTCAGAAGGCGAAAAAGCACCCCCGTCCCCAATATCTGCCTTAACATATTGGGGGTGACTTGCCCCGGAGCGACATACAAACGCACCAGTATGTATTGGACGAACGGGGGCAGCGGGAACATCGGCTCGCATCTAAGTTGGTACTCGTATACCAACGTGAAATTGTCCGGCGGGTCCCAAAATTTGACACCCCTGCCAAGCGGCCACAGCAAGACCTCGTCAGGAATACTCCAATTTTGTCAAAGTGCTTTAAGCTCCGACAAGGTCATACTCTCACCAGGAGGTTCCCAAAACTAATCATCCTCCTCTCGAGATCTCGCCATGCTAAGATCCTCTACCTCCTGCAAGAGAGGGTCAGACGAGGACACGTGAGACCCGACATCCGTAACAGGGATGTCTTCCCGTAAATCAAGGGCAACTTCCGCCATAAGCTCATTTAACTCCTCCCACCAGTGCAAGGTGTCCGAATCAGAATCAGGCGAACTAGAGACAGCTACAGTCTCTTTGCTAGACACCCACACCGGATCTGTCATACCCTTCACACTCACAAGTTACACTCACTACCTTAACCCTAACCAACCCGACAGCAAACCAGTCAATCCCTTACTCTAGAACTCCTACCAACATCACAAAAAACACAAACCCAGCAACAAACCAAAACTCGACAAGTTCATACCTTGAAACGGGGGATACGCGTAGTGGCAGTGAAGCTGGTTGCAAACAGCCGAGCGCTCGCACCCAATCTATCGAGGGTGAAATTGGATGTTCCCCAGCTTTGATATCACAACACAACCCAAAAAACCTCTGTAGAAAATCGCGACTAACCCCCGCTCCAATCTACCCCAAGTCTATTTAAAGACATCTCACCCAGACCCTACCACTATACATCTAGGGCACCGCCAAGTGGACCACGATCATAAATGCATTTATGACGCATCCACGCCCCCGTTCACGCGCATTAACTACGCACGTGGGGCGCAGACGAAACACGCAGACGCGAATCGTTACGCTACCAGCGCGAACTGTTACGCCACTAGCGGGAACCGTTACGCCACTAGCATGAATCGTTACGCCACTAGCGTGAATCATTTCGTCCACAAGCGAAAGGTTACGCCATCAGTGCGGACGGTTACGCCACCAGCGCGGACGGTTACACCATTAGCGTGAATCGTTACGCCACCAACGCGAACCATTTCATCCATCAGCGCGGACGGTTACGCTACTAGTGCGAATTGTTACGCCACTAACGCGGACCGTTACGCCACCAGCGCGACCCATTTCGTCCATCAGAGCGGACGGTTACGCCACTAGCGCGAATCGTTACGCCACTAGCGCGGACCATTACGCCACCAGCGCGACCCATTTCGTCCATCAGCGCGGACGATTACGCCACTAGCGCGAATTGTTACACCACTAGCGCGGACCATTACGCCACCTACGCGACCCATTTCGTCCATCAGCGAGGACGGTTACGCAGTAGCGCGAATCCTTACGCCACTAGCGCGAACCGTTACGTGACTAGCGCGAACCGTTACGCCACTAGCGCGAACCGTTACGCCACCAGCGTGAACGCTTTCGTCCATTAGCGTGAACTGTTACGCCACTAGCGTGCGGACGGTTACGCCACTAGCGCGAATCGTTACGCCACTAGCGCGAACCGATACGCCACCAGCGCGAACCATTTCGTCCATTAGCGCGAACTGTTACGCCACTAGCGCGAACAGTCACACCACTAGAGCGAACCGTTAAGCCCACCACCGCAAACTGTCACGACCTTAACACTCGGAGTGAATGACACACGTGTGACATGACGAGATGGTCCGCTTCAGATTCTCGGAACCTTCCCCCGTCACCTCGCGACCCTCGCGTGGGGACTTAGGGACTCGACACCATGCCTCCAGCAACCAGGTAAAATATATTTTCAGCATCCAGGGAATAACTCCCCACCCAAGAGCTCTCTCGGATTGGGGACTTGGGGACATGTTAGTACATAGCCAAAATACTTGGCCAAACCGAGAATATGACACAATTACCCGGTCGCCGGAGATCATTCCAGACAAAACAGCACCGGCGAACCCTTCACGGGTACCCAGAGAGCGAAGGTCCAGCAGCAATTCGCTCGTCACATCCGCTCTCTAGCGGCTAAACACCCTCCAAAGGGGAGGTGCCGCAGAGGACCACAAACAGTCCCACATCGAGGACTAGGGCCACATCGCCTAACATTGGCCTATAAAACAGGCACAAACTCCTAAAAGAGGTAAGTCCATAAAACCCCTTCTGAAACTCCCGTACTCTGCAAGTAGCAACTAAGCGCTAACTTAAGCATCGGAGAGTCGAAGACTGGGCCACCCCAGTCCAGGCTCCTGACGCATTGCTACTTGTGCAGGTACAAGGCTCCGTTACAAGAATTCGACCTCCCGTTCCGTGACCTCTGGAAAGATCCCGTTCCATGACCCTAGGATAGGTAGAAACAGTATCATTGATCAAATGATCAAGTTGTGCCAAACTCGCATTCTTCCTTGGCGAGTATGTATTGAAACAAGTGGCATCCCCTTAAACCGTGGGAGCCACGGCCTAGTGACACCATCTACCACATTTGTGGTGTCACCATGCCACCATCTGTGGGTGACGACATGTCCTCTTATCCGGACATCAACATGTCTTCTTATCTGGACATTAACTTGTCCTTATCCGAACATCAATCCTTGCAAGCATGTTTGCAGCATGTATTTGTGATCTCGTCACTTTAGGGAACTTGATGAGACACAGTAGGGACAAACCACAACAATTCCAAGTCGTTCCACTTGAACATTTTTGTTCTTATCTCCCCCTAACGACAGGAAGACTGGCTCAACAAAGTGACATAAAAGAGATCGCCTGTCAAGGTTTCTATAGAAGTGGACTATAGTCAGAAGCTTATGTCTTATTCAAAGACAATATTCATCAAATAACCCATCATTGTGTGCTTGTGGAGGCGCAATTTGGCACATATAACATGTGGGCGATATAGATTGTAGAACATTAACTCAATCTGTTAACAAATATGCATACCGTTACAACCGTAACATAAAGGGTTGAATGATGGTGGGCAAAGATGAATAAGTAAAACTATAACCCTGCTACAACCCACAGTCATTGGTCTTACAGGTCCAAAAAAACCGTTGGCCTTACCACTGGGACCGGTAAAAAAAAAAACCGGTTGAACCGACCGCCGGCATCACCGGACCTCTATTTTACACTTCCTTTAACGGTTCACTATTTTCTAGAGCTCCAAACGCTACCAAATTTTGTAAGCAGGTAGACATGGGCGTTAGGATTGCAAAACCGCCTAAAACATGCCGTACCGTCCGTCGGAGTCACTGGACATCCGTGAACACTTATGTTGAGCGGTTCACCACCTTCCATGTCTCCAAATGCCATGAAATTTTGTAAATTAGTAGGCTTGGATGCTAGAAATCCGTGGCCGCAAATAGAACCTCAAGAAGCGGTCTAAAAGTTGATGAACCGGTTCACACATTGACTGGTCCGCATGCTGAAAAACCGGAAATTCTAGGTTTTGTCAACTTTTCAATCATTGTGAAGGTTCCCCATAACATCCAATTGTTATGGCTTGAGTTAAACCACTCTGAACATCACGATAGCATCATTATGCCTCAAAGTGAACAACGAGAAGCCATTAAGCCAACATCTTATGTATCATTCTTGTAGAATCACTTATAGACATTGTAATGTCTTACTTAGTGAACAACGACTTCGCATTGTGTTTATATGCTAGTCTATACACATTGTCTTTAGCGTAGGAGGGCGTCGCTCCTAATCTTTGCTAAAGAATAGGCTTTACAAAACGATTAACGAGCATGACCAATGAGAGATCATGAGGGTTCTTTTGCGTCATATGTGCTTATGAAAGCATGAGTAGTGCCTCCATTGTATAAGAGGATGACGCGGACGGCTTTAATGTCATCCATAGGCCGTGAGCATTGCCCATAGCTCCACCAAGTTGTATTTTGGTGATCTTTGATCTTAATGGTTACTTTGCTCAAAAGAAAGGATGTCCGTGAGAGTATTTAGTCTTTAGTATACGGATCATCAAAACACGTCCAAAATTGTCCCGGATGATTTATGTTAAAGCCTACATGAGTCGATGTCTTCATTCTCATCATTGGAGACAATAACCGATTCAATTAACCGAATCTTAGTGACTCATGAATTTTGCACATTCATTATAGTGATACATAAGAAATTCTCATCAACTCTCACAATGTGTTTCCAGGTGATAAACGTTGGCGTGAATATCATTAAGTCATAGCACGGTTCGATTGCTTCCTTATGCATGCATAAAGAGTATATGTGACTTGAATCATAACGCCATTAGGCATTGGAACTTGAGCATTAATACACTCAATCTCGCTACGACACATTCATATACAAGAATGTAGAAACAACAGTCTTATGTCAAGACATAGAAACCGAAATATGTTAACAATTTCGATGGAGATTGAAAAAGGTATTAGAATCCTTTAGAGTGCATGACATGACGTGTAATACTACTAAGATGGACGAAACAAGGCTTAAAACATGCATATGCCAAAACTTGGCAAAATAGGTCGTGAGCCCTATATAGGGGCGGTGCCATCGTCAACGGCTCACTGTTGGATCTTGTAGAGAAAAATGAGGATTTTTCAACATCTAATTTTGGATGACATTTAGCGTAACGCAATTTTCTTTTTGAAATATAATTTCCTTAAACAAATATAACTTTTAATTTGGATCGTCAGATCAATTAGGGTTTTATCTGGGGCGTTGGTTTAAATTTAAAGATGAAGAGAAGGGTTGACATTGGAGAAGCCCACACTCGGGCGTTGACCCGAGCCGAGCCCTCTCTCTCTCTTCCTCTTCTCCTGCCTCTGCCATCTCCGGTGTGGCGTCGCCGTTCCCGGGCGATGCATGCTGTGAAACCACCACCAAATCACTCCTCTCTTTCTGCTCTATCTAACCCAATCCTCTCTATTAGCACATCCACCCACTCACGAGAGAGATTGGCGTCAAAGATGCGTGGTTGTTTCCGGCGAATCCTCAAGAATTCCGGCCACAAGCCGACGAGTAGATGATAGGGTTAGCTTCCTCTCTTCCTTCTTCACATTTTGGTTCTTTATTTTCATCGATTTGAGCCCTTAATAGTTAATCCCTAACTCTGTCTATTCGGGGTTTTTGTCGAGGTTTTCCGGCGATGTGTGTTTTTGTGGTTTTCAGCATCTTGAGCAGGTTTCTCGAGTTCTAGCGAGTGTGTAGCTCTTAGGCAAAGCCCAGTCGCACCTTGGAGGGTTTTAAGAGTAGCGGTCGTGGTTTAGGATTTGAGCAGAGGCTCAAGTTTCCAATCGGGAACTCTGGTCGATTTTCAAAATTTGTTTTCAGAAGGAAATCCGGCAAGGAGAAGTTTTAGGGTTTAGGTCTTGAGCGGATTAGAGGTAAGGTTTACAATTTGAACTACTGTGTTGTTACTGTGTTGTGGTTATTGAATTGAGTTGTGGCTGATTTTGTTGTCCTTGGTGCTATATGTCAATAACTTGGTGATTCGGAGTTTGCGGGGAAGCTATGGCGAAATTCCGATAAGTCATCGGAATTCGATGAGTATTTCTAGCAAGTCGTCGTAATCCCTACCGGAATCCAGTAGGGATTCTGGCGAGGCAGCAGTTCCGGCAGAATCCGTGAAGGTAGTTTGTCGACTTTCCCTTTTCGTTGAAGTTGTAGTTTATGGTTTAGGAAAACTTGCCATATTTGAAAAGTTTCTATTTAGGAAACTTTCTCTTTTTGGAAACTTTCTATTTATGGAAACCCTTTTTGGTGCCCTTAGTAAATTTTGGTGTGAAGTTGTGTTGAGAGGAAATGATGGGATTGTTGGTGCTGTTATTTTGGCATGCATGAACGTAGGGGACCATAAAATAATTTTGATATTATGAACACTGTCCATAGTAACTCGAGAATCTAGACCAGATTACTATTTGATGAATTTGGAAGTAAATTGGTTGATGTGCTAAAGACATGAAAATTGATTTTGACTTTGATTCCAGGTTAAGGTTATGTTTGGGGGCAACGCTCGAGGAGTGTTCCGGGCATTATATTTTAGGAAGCTTAAGTCGAATACTGTGAGTAGACCTTTGTTTTAAATTATATGCATGCAGTGATTTTATATTAAATTAATGATTTTATTGAATATCAATTTGTGGAATTGTTTATTTTCGCGAAGTTATTTTCGGAAGTAAATGCTCTTATTTTTAATTTCTAACTTCGCTATTTGGAAAGGTACCGAAAATAGGATTTTCGGTGGAGTCGTATGCATATTGTTCTCTATTATATTTGGCAATTTTCTTTAATTTGGAGTTACCCAAAATAGGATTTTCGGTGGATATGTATATATATATATATATATATATATATATATATTCATATTTACGAGGATAATATGTATACAAATGCTAGCTAACCATACGTGCTTTTCCGCTATAATGGTGTAACAATTAGCCGCCATTATGGTGTGACGTGAGCGTGGGACGCAAGCGTCGTAGCTCTATATGAATGTAGGGATTCATATAAGGGATATACACCCGTCTTTTTCGCCACAATGATGTAGCGATTAAACCCCCTATTATGGTGTGACGTGAGCGTGGGACGCAAGCGTAGTAGCCCTTTATGAATTTCTATTTTTCACTAGAACTCATATAAGAAGTATGACGTGTGTGAATACATACTTATATACTAGAGCCTGTGAGGCTCAATATCATAAAGTATTAGAGACTTGCAAGCTAGTCGCGTATTGTAGTATTTGCCAATTTTCTGAGTTGAGTTTTATTATTTATTGCATGCAGCGCAGTTTTCCTGAAGAGATTAAATTGGGAAATCATAAAGTCTTATTTAATTGTTTAATCCTTTTAACTTTATTTTTGTCCACTCACTCTAGCATTTTTCAAATGCTTCTCCCCTGTGCCATTCGGTTTCAAAAGCCCAGTTTGTAGGATAACTTAATTGAGATTGGGCCTACATGGAGACGAGACATAGTCCATTTTATAGCTTTCGCCTATTTGTATATTTTTGTTTCTTTCCTTCAATATTAGTGTTGCTCTGAACCTATGAATGTTAGTTGCGGGTTTGTATTTAGTTTAGTAAATAAATTGGGAGGTGTTGTTGTCACAACCCAGGACCCTCTCCGCCGTAACACGATATTGTCCGCTTTGGGCTCACCGGCCCTCACGGTTTTGTTTCCGGCAGCTCAGGAGCAGCTTCCCAGTAGGTCACCCATCCTGGGATTGCTCTAGCATCAACATGCTTAACCTCGGAGTACCCATCCCCTCCGAAGCCGCTGAGCGGCCAAAAGGCCTCGTGTTAGATTAGAGGTGGGCATGTACATATACAACACATAACCCCTCTCCGTTTGGCCGATGTGGGATATTACAATCCACCCCCCTTAGGAGTCCGACGCCCTCGTCGGCACACTCGCACCACACGGCAGAGTGGCTCTGATACCATTTGTCACAACCCAGGACCCTCTCCGCCGTAACACGATATTGTCCGCTTTGGGCTCACCGGCCCTCACGGTTTTGTTTCCGGCAGCTCAGGAGCAGCTTCCCAGTAGGTCACCCATCCTGGGATTGCTCTAGCATCAACATGCTTAACCTCGGAGTACCCATCCCCTCCGAAGCCGCTGAGCGGCCAAAAGGCCTCGTGTTAGATTGGAGGTGGGCATGTACATATACAGCACATAACCCCTCTCCGTTTGGCCGATGTGGGATATTACAATCCACCCCCCTTGGGAGCCCGACGCCCTCGTCGGCACACTCGCACCACACGGCAGAGTGGCTCTGATACCATTTGTCACATCCCAAGACCCGCTCCGCCGTGTGGTGCGAGTGTGCCGACGAGGGCGTCGGGCTCCCAAGGGGGGTGGATTGTAATATCCCACATCGGCCAAACGGAGAGGGGTTATGTGCTGTATATGTACATGCCCACCTCCAATCTAACACGAGGCCTTTTGGCCGCTCAGCGGCTTCGGAGGGGATGGGTACTCCGAGGTTAAGCATGTTGATGCTAGAGCAATCCCAGGATGGGTGACCTACTGGGAAGCTGCTCCTGAGCTGCCGGAAACAAAACCGTGAGGGCCGATGAGCCCAAAGCGGACAATATCGTGTTACGGCGGAGAGGGTCCTGGGTTGTGACAAATGGTATCAGAGCCACTCTGCCGTGTGGTGCGAGTGTGCCGACGAGGGCGTCGGACTCCTAAGGGGGGTGGATTGTAATATCCCACATCGGCCAAACGGAGAGGGGTTATGTGTTGTATATGTACATGCCCACCTCTAATCTAACACGAGGCCTTTTGGCCGCTCAGCGGCTTCGGAGGGGATGGGTACTCCGAGGTTAAGCATGTTGATGCTAGAGCAATCCCAGGATGGGTGACCTACTGGGAAGCTGCTCCTGAGCTGCCGGAAACAAAACCGTGAGGGCCGGTGAGCCCAAAGCGGACAATATCGTGTTACGGCGGAGAGGGTCCTGGGATGTGACAAATGGTATCAGAGCAGCTTTGACACCACACTCGCACCACACGGCAGAGTGGCTCTGACACCATTTGTCACAACCCAGGACCCTCTCCGCCGTAACACGATATTGTCCGCTTTGGGCCCACCGGCCCTCACGGTTTTGTTTCCGGCAGCTCAGGAGCAGCTTCCCAGTAGGTCACCCATCCTGGGATTGCTCTAGCATCAACATGCTTAACCTCGGAGTACCCATCCCCTCCGAAGCCGCTGAGCGGCCAAAAGGCCTCGTGTTAGATTAGAGGTGGGCATTTTGGCCGTAACACGATATTGTCCGCTTTGGGCCCACCGGCCCTCACGGTTTTGTTTCCGGCAGCTCAGGAGCAGCTTCCCAGTAGGTCACCCATCCTGGGATTGCTCTAGCATCAACATGCTTAACCTCGGAGTACCCATCCCCTCCGAAGCCGCTGAGCCACCAAAAGGCCTCGTGTTAGATTAGAGGTGGGCATGTACATATACAACACATAACCCCTCTCCGTTTGGCCGATGTGGGATATTACAGTTGTGAATTTGAGGAGCATGAAGGCTCCAGGTGTATAAGGATGGAGTTGGATATTTAGAAGTGTTTACAAGTGTTTTAGGAAGGGTTGTCCATTTTCAAGGGAGGTAATGCCGAAGTTTCGGTAGCATATCCTTTGGAAGTGGTCCCCGCAGGGTCTATTTCGGATTTCAAGGTGAAATTCGGGATGGGTCCTGACATCAGGATTCGTTGATCAATGGCTTTTTAGCCAATGCTTGTAATCCTTGATTCTTCCTTGATGAATTATTCACGCCTTGATAAAAAAAAAGGGCACTATATATCAACTACATGCATGTAATATAACCAATGCAAACAGAGGTCAGAGGAATCTCTCTTTTGTAGACATGGTTTTCTCTCTCAAGAGAGGCTTCAAGACGGCGATGGCACTAGCGGAGCCAGCCATATCTCACCTAGGCTTAAGCCTAGGTGGAATTTTGAGGATAAAAAAACCACTTCATATATGTATATATAAAAGAGAGAAAAAGATGGCAGTGTAGGGGTTTTCTAAGCAAAACTTGGGCGTAAGCAAATATATTTTTAGCTACTTAATGAGAGGTATATGTTTCGCACAAAATTAAGATATAAATTGGCTCAATGGTTAAATATTAATGTGATATACTCCAAAGTGAGCTTCAACCTTTAAAATTGACTTGACTTTAGGTTGACAGAAAGAACAATTTTGGTGTGAGGGAATTGGATAGTTAGGTTTTACATATTGTTCTTCAGGCATGCTAAGTTATCTTAAATAAACTATGCATCTGGTTTTCATAATGAAATTTCTACATATTTTCCAGTTTGTTCTAAAAATTGATCACTTAAAATGTGCTTCACATTGACAAGGAATTTGTTGAAGCGGTACGGTTTAGAATGAGGTGATGTTTAAGATTTTAAATCTTCATGGCCTCGTTTTGTAAATTTTAGTTAGTTTTTTGCAAAAATTTCTCGTACTGTAAAAATTCATTGAATTTTTTTTCCTGTGTGTCACAATTAGCCCGGGTAACTATTTTATCTTGGCTCCGCCACTAGGCAACCAGAGTTCTCACTAGCGCGATCATGCATGTGCGAATCTTCTCCTAGGTCTTGCTAAATCCTCGATGGCTTTGGTGGGTTTTCTCAACAGCCATTGGAATCCTTTAGGTAACGCTTCTTTCACAGTTTGATCCCAGTGGAAAGGCAAGGATGGCTTTGCTTTGGCCACGAATGAGAAGAAGAGTACAGATGGAGATTTGGTGCGAGGAGTGCAAATTAATAAAATAAGGTGTAGCACCAAAAATCAAAGCGCCTAGGCCAATATTTGAGCTGCATGTAACCACTGCAACATAATAAACATATTATCACTATAATTCATAAATATATTATATTTTCTTTTATAAACATAATATATATATATATATATTAAACTCATAAAAATATTATTTTTAGTATTTTATCCATAAATATTTTCTTACATAAAAATAGGTCTACAAGTTTATTCTATTTATAAAGAAAGTCTAATATTTAGTAACGATGTAATATATTTATAATTATTTATAAGCAAATTGCTAAGAGAATATATATATATATATATATATATATATATATATAGATGAAGGGTGTAGAGAATGAGAGATAACAAGAGAATAGAGAATCATCATCTTATTCATTGATATGAGCCATTTATATAGGGAATTCAAAGTACCAATATGCTAATGATAAGGAATACATAGTCCTATTCTAACTACATATCCTGATGACATAAGGCCAAGACACACATAAGGAATATCCTAGAAGGATGCAGAATATCCTAGAACACTCCACATTATGCCGCGCGCCGGTATGCCTGTCACGCCCCGACTCTTAAATTTTACCTTAATTACTAGCATTGTGGTAATAAGAATTTTACCGTCTTCGTCATTGAGTTTATAGTCCTAAAGTCCCTAGAGGTTTGTTGAGGGTCGAATATTTCGAAAGAATTATTCGAAGGAAGAAAATGTGACGACGGTAAAAATGGTAATTTTTGCTAGTAAAAGGTAATTTTTATTGGGATATTATTTTGGGGTGTTAAATTTTGGAATGGGTTTATATTTGGTGGGTTGGAACCGGTTGGGCCAAGCCCAAAATCATTTTCCCCTCTCTCCTTTCTCTCTCTTCCTCCCGATTCTCTCTCCTCGAGCCTCTCCCTGCCGGAAATTTTCGGCTGCCCGTCCGCCGCCGTCTGGCCGCCCCAAACCGCCGCACCGGTCCCAATCAATCGGTCTCCGACCCAGCTTCCGTTCTAGACCGGTGGCAGCCTCCCAAGCGCCGCCGTGAAGGAGAAATCAACCCCGAAAGCCCCGACTGCCGGAAGTGTTTTCTCGCCGGAACTCCCTCCTCCGGCCGACATAGCTGGCGATCCTTGGCTCAAAAGGAAGCCCTCCTCCCATGCTCCAATCCCTCCAAAGGATTCGCTCCCTCTTGAGCTAGGTAAGGAGAAATCGGTAAAGGAAATTCTAGGGTTTTTATTGTTGTTTTCGTTCGATTGACATGGTTAGGCTTAGAATTGGAGTTTGTGCTAGTTAGGAATGTTGTAGAGGAGGTTGAGAGGAAGTTGCTGCTAAATTTTGGTGGGCATTGGAGGTCGTCAGAGCTGTCCGCCGGCCGCCGCTGAAAAATTGTTTTTGATGGAGATTTTTATGAGGAGTTTAATGGAATGAGTTTTAGAATTTTTGGAGGAGTTTTGGATAAGTTTGGAAATTGTTAAAGTTTGTATTTTTAGCGGATTAATAAGTTAAAAATCCGGCCATTAGATTATTTATGGTTAGGAAGGTAGAAGGTGCTTTTGAGGATGTCGGAAAAATTGTGGAGCTTTATGGTTGGAAGTGAAGTAAAGATTTAGGTCGAGATTACTTTTGTCCACTCACTCTGACGTAATTAAATATTTTCCCCTGGGCATTTTCTTCGTTTTTAAATGACCAGTCTGCAGAGTTCCGGTGGGGTCTAAAAAAAGGCGACGAGGCATAGTCACCCACCTTTCCGCTACTGTTCGCCAGTAGTTTATCTGTTTAACCCACTAGGATTTTTATCAGCTTCCATTGTCTTTCTTGTAGTAGCTCTGAAGACTTTCGGAAAAATAATTGTGTATTATTTTATTCGGTTATTTGGATTGAGTTGAAGATTGATATTTTGGTTAAGAAGGTGTTCTATATTTTTTATTTTTCCGAGTTAGAGTTGTCCATTTTCAAGGGAGGTTTGCCGAGTTCTTCGGTAAATTTTCCTTGGAGGTGGTCCCCGCAGGACTTACCTCGGGTTTCAATGTGAAATTTGGGGTGGGTCTTGACAGTTGGTATCAGAGCTTTAGGTTTCATTTCCTGCCTCCTTAATACTATCATATTTGCCTAAGAAGCACGTAGTTCCTATAGAGTGGTGGTCTGACCACGGCGGATTCACTAGCATTTTATGTTTTGGATGCTATGTGTTATTAGGTATGTGTGATAGTTCTGTTAGTCTTGTGTATAGACTACTAAATATCTCCTTCCTCAGGTACTATGCCTCCCAGACACCGACCCAGGGTAGCTACCTCGACCAACGAGAATGAGGGTGATGATGTTAGAGGATTAGTTGATTCCATTAGGAATATGCTGAGGGGTGTATTAGACAGGGTTCAGCACCCACGGTCTGTGAGGAAGAAGGATGTCTTCGATGCTGGGGCAATGGAGTTCAAGGGTGCCAAGGCCCCTTGATGCATACACGTGGGTAGAGAAGATGGAAAAGGCTTTTGAGAGCACTGATATACCGGAAGAAAAGAAAGTGAAGATGACAGTGACTTTTCTGGATGACTCTATGCATCATTGGTGGACTCTCGCTAGCAGAAATAATGGTGGTGCTCAGGACATGACTTGGGAGCAGTTTAAGACGCTCTTCTTAGGTCAATATTTCAGTCATGCTCATCGTATCAAGATCCAGTCGGATTTTCTGAACATGAAGAAGAGGGATGATGAGGGTGTCATCGAGTTTGAGCAGAGGTTCACTACCTTGAGCTACCATGTGCCATATTTGGTTCCTGATGAGAGGACTAGGATTAACATGTTCATTAGAGCACTTGGCGGAGTGTATGCCGATAAGATGATCGGTGTTATCTACCCGACCTTTCTTGATGCGGTTATTGCAGCCATGGCCATCGAGACCAGGAGAACTTATAGTGCACGTCCCCGAGATTTCAGTGGTCCCAGCCAGGGTCCATCGAAGAAGGCCGCTTCTGGATCTTCAGTGGGTAGTGGCAGTAGTGGAGGATCGGGTTATGGTCCTCAGAGTAGAACTAGAGGATATTTCAGGAGACCTTTCAGGAGCCAGTTGGGTAGGCAGCAGACCGGTCAATGTAGTGCTGGTGGTAGTTCCCAAGGGGGATCATCTGGTGGTCAAACTTTTTCCTTTGGTCAGCAGCAGTCATCTGGGTGCTTTGAGTGTGGTGGTCTTGATCATTTCAGGAGAGACTGTCCTTTGTTGGCACAGAGGACCGCCCCTACTCAGCCAGTCGGTCAGTCTTCAGCTAGAGGCTCCAATGGTGGTTCTTACGGAGGTTCAGCAGCCAGGAGTGGCTCTCAGCAGAGTGGTGGTCAGCGTGGATGTCCGATGACTAGCGCTAGACTTCATGCTATGACCCCGCAGGACTTACCGAGGGTTTCAGGGTGAAATTCGGGGTGGGTCTTGACAATGCCGGTGGTGCTGATACGTTGCCTCGTCAAAAACCTCGTCAAGTAACAAAAACCCTGTGGGAGAAAAACTAAACCTTGATCGTAGGAGAAAAAGATTACAACGCACCCTTCACATTTGATAGTGATGTGTATGTGGTAGACTCCCCTTGAAGTTTGCACCTCCCCCTGATCTTTACATCAATCATAGGGCTCTTCCTGATTTTTACTAATCACGGAAGTTTCAACAACTTAGAATGTCAGTGCCATTTAACATGTCATCAAATATGGCATTGGGCAATGATTATCAAGATCATGCCGTATTATCCTTAAACATGATCTTTTACACTTAGATATGAGCATTGTGGATGGTGTGTGAAGGCTTCCTTGTTAGAGTATAATCGTTTTTTTGTCATTACTAATCTGGTGAATGAGCATAGCTGTCATGGTGTTGTTCGCTTGCAAACTAATAAGATGATGGGTTCCAAGATTATAAAGTCTATAATGCTTGATAAGGTTCGTGAGAATCTTAACAAGAAGGCTATAGATATATACCATGAGATAAAGTCAGATTATGGGATGGAGGTATCTTATCGTACTGCTTGGTATGGTAAAGAGTGTGCTAGAGACTCTGTTCTTAGTGGTGATGCTAATTCTTATGCTCAGTTAGTTTGGTTTGGTCAAAAAGCAGTGGAATCAAACCCTGGCTCTACTATCAAGAATGAGTATGAACCTGAAAATCACAGGTTTCAGCGAATGTTATGTGTTATGATGCGTGGATGAAGGGTTTTTAGTTTTGCAGACCCATTCTGTTCAATGATGCTACCTTCATCACCATCAAATACAGAGGGCAGCTTATTGGTGCATCTGCCAAGGATGCGAATCAAGGTACCTTTTTAATGAAATGTTTAGTTACATTGACAGTTTCTTTGATTGTGATAGTTACATAGTTTCCAGGGGCTTCAGTTTTGATGACTTTGACATTTTTATGTAACTGTTTGATGGATAGTTAAATGACTTGTGTACCTACATTAAGCTACTAATGTAACTATCCATGTAACTATAAATGGATAGTTACTTGACTAGTTATTCATGTAACTATCCATGTAACTATGCATGTAACTATCCATGTAACTATTCATGCAACTAAGCATGTAACAATCAATGTATGTAACTATCCATGTAACTATGCTTATAACTATGCATGTAACTATCCATATAACTAATACAACTCAAGTCCCTGCATCACAGATGCATACCTATAAACTATTTCTTTGATTGTGATAGTTACATAGTTTCCAAGGGCTTCAGTTTTAATGCCTTTGACATTTTTATGTAACTGTTCATGTAACTTTCATTTATTCAGACCGATTTTTATGTTCATCTTTTTTGCAGGTTCATATCCAGTTGCTTATGCTATTGTTGATTCTGAAACTGAAAGTAATTGGAGATTTTTCCTTCAGTGTGTATCTGAAGAGTTGTCAAGACACCTTATGAGGCAGGTGACATTCATTTCTGATCAGAAACCTGGTCTTCTTAGTGGATATCCGCATGTCTTTCCCAATAATCCACATTGTTTTTGTTTTAGGCACCTTGTAGACAATCTCTCCAAAAAGTATCCAAGTCAGACACCCCATCATAAATTTGTTCCTTATTTGTTCATGTGCTGTGCTTAATCTCGCACCCCGGACTCGTATGAGACCAACCTTGCAAAATTAAAGGAGGAAGGGGGTTCTATTGTTGAAGATTTTCTTAAGGACCTTCCCAAGGAGAGCTGGTGTTTGGCTTTTTTTAACGGGGAGAGTTTTGGTGAAATGACCAACAATTTGACTGAGATTTTTAACAATTGGGTGGGGGATTTGAAGAGTCTTCCTATTTATGATCTGAATGAAGGTATATGGAGAGAATTGTTGAGCTGAAGGAAGGGTCAAAGGAATGGGTCACTGTTTTGTGTCCAAACATGGAAAAAAAATTGATTAATAACTTGGCGGTTGGGCGATACTGGTGAGTTATGAGATATGATACATATGTTTATGAAGTTCAATGTCAAAAGTACAAGGTTAAGGTGAACTTGGGAGAGGATTTCGTTTGTTCGTATGGGGAATGGAAATGTCATGGTTTTCCTTGTTCACATGTCCTTGTGGCAATTCAGCAACATGGTGTCTCTCCTTACTTATATGTGAGCCCTTACTATAGGTACTCTTTTACTCATTCTGTTTCTTTTTACTCCATAACTATTCATGTTTCCTGCTTTTGTTAACTAACAGCCTTTCTTTTGAGCCTAGCAGCTCCGGCAATGGCGGCCGGAGGAGAGAATTCCGGCGACGGAAAGCTTTGGACAGTTGGACCTTTCGGGGTTGATTTCTCATTCACGGCGGCGCTAGGGAGGCTGCCACCGGTCTAGAATGGAAGCTGGGTCAGAGGCCGACCGTTTGGGATGGGTGCAGTGGCGAACGGTGGCCAGATGGCGGCGGACGGCGGCCGGAAAGTTTCAGCAGGGAGAGGTATCGGGAGCGGGTGCGGGGAGAGAGAGAGAGAGAGAGAGAGAGAGAGAGAGAGAGAGAGAGAGAGAGAGAGAGAGAGAGAGAGAGAGAGAGAGTTTTGGGCTTTGACCAAAAACAAGGGCCCAGTCCAAGTAAATAAACATAACCCAACTCTAAAATTTAACACCCCAAAATAATACCCCAATAAAACTTACATTTTTAATTGATAACTTTTCCATGCTAACTCCGATTTTAACGCATAGCATGTCTACGAACTCGTAATAACATCCTCTACGACTTTCATGAAGAAAGTTTTCCCAAATTCCATACAGAAGCAAAAGTCAACTTTGGAGTCTTAAATAGTAAACGGTTACTTAAAACGGTAAAAGACCAAAATAATATCAAAGTAAATAACCGTAAAATAACTTAAGAACCGGGGCGTGACAATTCTCCCCTTCTTATAAAAATTTCGTCCCAAGTCATATTCTGAGCACCACCAATATTTCTACCAGCGAGAGTCCACCAATGATGAGCTGAATCATCCAGAAAAGTCACTACCATCTTCACTTTTTTTCATCCGGCAAATCAATGCTCTCGAAAGCTTTTTCCATCTTATCTACCCAAGTGTATGCATCAAGGGGTCCCTTGGCACCCTTAAAATCAATTGCTCCTGCATCAAAAACATCTTTCTTTTTCACAGATCGAGGGTGGCAAACTATCTCCAAGACACCTTTCAGCATGTCCCCAAGGGAACCAACTAATCCTCTAATCTCATGACCCTTATTTGCGTTGGTCGAGGTAGCCTCACGGGGTCGACGTCTAGGAGGCATAATTACCTGAAGAAAAAGATATTTAGTAGTCTGTACACAAGACTAACAGAACTATAACACATACCCAATAACACATAGCATCCACAGCATAAAATGCTAGTGAATCCGCCGCGGTCGGATCACCACTCTATAGGAACTACGTGCTTCTTAGGCAAATATGGTAGTACCAAGGAGGTAGGAAATGAAACGTAAAGCTCTGATACCAACTGTCAAGACCCACCCCGAATTTCACCCTGAAACCCGAAGTAAGTTTTGCGGGGACCACCTCCAAGGAAAATTTACCGATAAGCAAACCTCCCTTGAAAATGGACAACCCTAACCTAGAAAACTAAAGTGTTACTTTCCTAAATATTATTGAGCATCCTCCAAAAAAACCCACAATTATACAAAAGTGAGAATATAATTACAAACTTCGTATATTCCAAAATAAAACATAAGTCTTAGCACACCAACAGAAAAATTATACGATAAACACCAAAGAGTATTCAGAGCTATTATACACTAGAGGAGCAGGAAAATACCTTAGTAGGTTAAACAGGTAACCTACTAGTGAAAGGTGGCTGAGAAATAGGTAACTATGCCTCGTCGTCTCCTACTCGTACTAACCCGAACTCTGCAGACTGGGCATTTTAAAAACGAAGAGCTCAGGGGAAAAACATTCGCAATAATTAGAGTGAGTGGACAAAAATAAATAAAGAAAATATTTATTAACATTTATGCTTTCCCAATTTAATTTCTATAAAAATTATGCTGCATGCGACACCTCAAAAACTGTCAAGTATCTGACTAGCTCGGGTTAGTCTCCAAAACTTAATAAAATACAGCCTCTCAGGCTAAAATATATATATGTATGTATTTACACTTGCCCAAACTCCCTATATAAATTAATAATAATCTATATAGGGCTACTACGCTCACGTCCAACACTCACGTCACGCCTTAATGCGATGATACACTACGCCATTAAGGTGGACAGACGGGTGTATAAATATGTGCCCATACCCCTTATATGAATTAAACACTCATATAAGGCTACTACACTTGCGTCCAACGCTCATGTCACACCATAATGCAGTTATATACTATGTCATTAAGGTGGACAGACACATATCGCTAGCTAGCATTTATATACATACTCTCCTTAAAATTATATTATAATTTACCGAAAATCCCATTTTCGGTAACTCACCACAATGAGTAAAATCATCAAATAAAAATGACGTCAAATGATCCAACCAAATAAACAATTGCATGCACATTATTTAAACCAAAAGTCCACTCACAAATTAGGCCTAAGCCTGAAGTCGGTCTGAAGCCTCTTCTGCTCGAGCTTCCTCACGTCCTGATCCAAGAACATAATTAAATCCTCAACTATATACCAACATCTATATAAAAATAGGCAAAATTAAATATGGCCTTATCTACTCTTATTATTGCCCAACTTTGCAAATCTTAAAATTGATACCGTCCAAACTTCACCACAAATATCGGCGGCCTTAAATCCACCTTCTACGGCCGAAACAACAATTATCTAACGGCCGGATTCTATCCCAAATTAACGGCTAAAATACCAAACTTCGAAAAATCCCAAACCTATCCAAAATTCCTCCAAAAAAATTCCTAAATTCACATCATTAACATCCCCTTAATATTCTACATCAAAAACCATAAAATTTCTCAAAACAACAGCGGCGGCCGGCGGCTGACTCCGGCGACCTGCAATAACCACCAAATTTTAACTGCATCTTCCTCTCACTCCTCTACAACTTTCCTAACTAGCACAAACACCAATTCCAAGCCTAACTATGCCAATCGAAGGAAAACACCTAAAAAGCCCTAGAATTTCCTTTACCGATTTCTCCTTACCTTGTGTAGACATAGAAAATTTAACGATAATAATAGTCGTTGAATAATCCAAGTAAATACGTGGCTCGTGAGTCAACAACATTGGCAAGCCGTCAGAAATAACGCGTAGCAACGTGGAAATGGTCGGCCGACAATAAAACCTTAAATCCCGATTGAAATCAATTATCAAGTGTCGATTGATGATCAGATATCAATTAATCGGACATCCCCAAAAATAATTGGTGATGGTTCACCAGCGGTCAGGCGAGCTAGAGAGTAGACTTCGCGAGGCAAACTAGACTTCGCAAGTCGAACTGAACTTCGAAAAGCGAACAAGACTTCGCGAGGCGAAATAGACTTCGCAAGGCGAACTGAACTTCGCTAAGCGAAATAGACTTTGCAAGGCGAACTAAACTTCGCTAGGCGAACAAGACTTCGCAAGGCGAACTAAACTTCGCGAGGCGAACAAGACTTCGCGAAGCAAACTAGACTTTGCTAGGCGAACAAGACTTCGCTAGGTGAACAAAACTTTGCTAGGCGAACTAGACTTCGCGATATGAAACGGATTTTGCGTAGACTTAAACAGTGGCGAGGCGAAATGACTTCGTGTAGAGATAAACGTACGCGAGGTGAAACGGACTTCGTATAGACGTAAACAGTGGCAAGGCGAAATGACTCCGAGCGCATGTCTATGAAGGCGAGGCGAAATGACTCCGAGCGCATGTCTATGAAGGCGAGGCGAAATGACTCCGCGCGTGTAGGTTTACGTGAAGGCGAGGCGAGATGGCGCCGCGCGCGTAGGTATACGTGAAGGTGAGGCCAGATGGCTCCGCACGCGTAGATTGACATAAAGGCAAGGCGAGATGGCCCCACGTAGGGAACCTGGCGAAGTAGCTAGACGACAGAGTTCGCATGCATGCGGGGATGTTCGTCCGCGAAGTGGGATTAGAAATCACCGCTTGTTTGCAAATCAAGCTTCCTCGTGGGATACCTTCCATATCCGCGAGATAGCTCGCCCCTTACTAATGATCTTGCTCAAAACAAGATATTCAATCCAAAGCGATCTGGGCATATCTAAATCTCAAGATTTGATTGATTTGATTATGTTAAAATCGGCAAGTAAATCAGTCAAGATTCATTGATTCGATTAAGGAAATATTATTGATTCAGAATCTTCATTACATGCCTTAAGTAGAGGCATGTTAACACTATAAATACCCCCTCTCATACCGAGAGAGGGGAGCATAAACAGAGGCAGCGACCTAAAGAGAGAGAAATCCCTCCGCGAGCTCAGAAGTCTCCCCTAAACCCTTGAAGAACTATCAAGCTCCTTAAACAGCCAGTTCTTCACCAAATCCAAATCCAAATCCCAAATACTTGTTACGTGATCAATCCGCGTAACCCTCAAGAACAAGTGTTTGTCACCCTTGAGTTAAACCTATATTTGGAGATAGATGACGTGTCGTGTAACCGAGGTCAAACAACTTCAATTTAATTACCCTGCAATCGTAGTAATATGGACAAGTAGAGATCGTTCTAGCCGGGGAAACCAAAGGGCGATCGAAAGAAGAGAAACCAAACAACTTATAGACAAGTATTCACATATATACATCAAAATATTGGGGGTTTAAGATTGATTAATTCTAACGAATAACCTACTGAAAATTAAACCTAAGATTATTATATACAAGTGATCAACATACTCATGTAACACGTAACACGAAAAACCATCTAAAATACATAACAACTTCATGCAAGGCCGAGCAGCAACGTTCAAATTATCCTCGACTCTAACCAATTCCGATTCTAATTAGAGCCTTTGCGGTTATCTAATTGTTAAGACTCCTCAGGTATTTAGAACCATCTTTGCGCTTGATCCTAAACATGAATGCTAACTCATTTAAAAACACGTTGCGTAGAGATTAAACAAGTAAACACTTTAACACATGAATCAATCGGAAACATGATCTAAGGCATGGCGACACTCATCCTATTAGCATGCAAATTATCAGAATTAAATCCGCCCTAAGTTAATAACAAAGACTACGACAACTTTGCGTATGAATTGATCCAAAATTATTATGGTAGATGAAACCGCACCTTGAGGACAACCATGGCCGAGGCAGCCTCAAGGATTGATTTAGATGCATGAATTCATGACAATTAATCAATTAGAAATCAAAAACACATAAGAAAATGCTACTGCCCTAAAACCTAAATAACAAAATCATCATATATTCAAGGAGTTACAAATCAAAACATTGAACAATCAAAGATCACAAAGAAATCCGAAAACCATGTTTGATAAATAAAACCAAAATCGAAAAGTATATTACAATAGAGTTCGAAATAAAACAGAGAATAATACAAGAAGCCATGAGAAAATCACACTTTTACAATAGGTTACTCTGTTCTGGCAGTCTGACCTTCCGGCAATGATTTTGGCATAACTCTAATTCTCCTGATTCTTTCTCCCATGAACTCGTCTACATGTCACCTAAGTATCAGAGAGTTAACTCAATTTGTGACAATGTAAAAGCTTTACAGAATCATAACAACATCTCTAAAGCTCCACAAATCGGCTTTTGACAAATTTCTATATCGTTTAACACGTTTTCCACACAATTCTACCAAAAACTTTCGACTCTACATTATGACTCTATTCTACGACAATAAGAGATAATCAAAGTACAAATGGAGGTAATAACACATTAAGAATGTCGCATTTTATGCTCCTATCAATAGAATCAGAGGAGTTCACAAAGAGTGTAACCCGCATTCGCATTGATTAAATTAAATTATTATTTGCACACGTGTTGTTCTGTTATTTGTTGCAGATATTTTCATGTTTACACCTAGCTCAATAGGGAAGGAGTCCTTTGGAGGGATTGCTGCACGGGAGGAGGGCTTCCTTTTGAGCCTAGTAGCTCCGGCTATGGCTTCCGAAGGAGAGAATTCCGGCGACGGAAAGCTTTGGACAGTCGGACCTTTCGGGGTTGATTTCTCCTTCACGGCGGCGCTACGGAGGCTGCCACCGATCTAGAATGGAAGCTGGGTCGGAGGCCGACCGTTTGGGACCGGTGCGGCGGCAGACGGCGGCCGGAAAGTTTCGGCAAGGAGAGGTATCGGGAGCGGGTGCGGGAAGAGAGAGAGAGAGAGAGAGAGTTTTGGGCTTTGACCAAAAACAAGGGCCCGGTCTAAGTAAATAAACATAACCCAACTCCAAAATTTAACACCCCAAAATAATACCCCAATAAAACTTACATTTTTAATTGATAACTTTTCCATGCTAACTCCGATTTTAACGCATAGCATGTCTACAAACTTGTAATAACATCCTCTACAACTTTCATGAAGAAAGTTTTCCCAAATTCCATACAGAAGCAAAACTCAACTTTGGAGTCTTAAATAGTAAACGGTTACTTAAAACGGTAAAAGACGAAAATAATACCAAAGTAAATAACCGTAAAATAACTTAAGAACCGGGGCGTGACACGTTTAGTTTAAAGCCTTTTAAGTCTCGCAAGCTTCAGGGGCCCGCGAGATGGAATCAAGCTTCAGGAGCTCACGGGTTGGTTTGAGTCCGCGGCCCGCGCGAGATAGGTTTCCACAAAGACTGTGATATCTCGCGGAATAAGATCATTTGAGTCCACATAGGACTCTACAGTTGAAAAGTGCGGAGGCAGAAACCCACGTGGCCAAGACACGTATCGTGTAGATGACTGGTATAAGCAAACAAAGCAGTATCCTTGTGGTATTGGGTTTCAGAGTCCGAATTGGACTATGAACATCTTTCTTCGGCCCGAAGGCAAGCTACTATATAAAGGGGCTCGAAGACTTACATAAAGCACTCTCTCAACACACACAAAAAATACAAACAAACTTTCAACCTAGTTGATACTTTCGAGCCTCTCGAAAAACCCTAACCCTAAGCGCCGCCGCCTAGGTTTTCTCAGAGCCCCTTCGGACTCTATTCCGATCACCACTGATCTATCTTTGGTTGCTCTGCTCGCGACACCGTGAGTATCGAATTGCCTTGTGCTTGTAAATTCCTCGTCCGCGATAACACCCCCCCCCCCGCTTGCAAATTCAGACCTGACGCACCCCACTTCCTTTCCTCGTCCGTGAGGTGGCACACGACACATTCCCTAGAAGCATTGACTGCTACTGTCTCTCTGCCCCTGCTGAGGACCGTGGCCAAAACATTGACACGCCCAGTGTGACCGGGTGTAAAGGCCCACCCCTAATTTCACCCTGAAATCCGAGGTAAGTCCTGCGGGGACCACCTTGAAGGAAAATTTACAGAAGGACTCGGCAAACCTCCCTTGAAAATGGACAACCCTAACCCGGAAAAATATAGAACACCCTCAACCAAAATATTAATTTTCAACTCCATCCAAATAACTGAACAAGATAATACACAGTTATTTTTCCGAAAGTATTCAGAGCTACTACAAGAAAGACAACGGAAGCTGATGAAAAACCTAGTGGTTTAAACAGATGACCTACTGGCGAACAGTAGTGGAAATGTGGGTGACTATGCCTCGGCGCCTCCTTCTAGACCCCACCCGAACTCTGCAGACTGGGCAATTAAAAACGAAGGAAAAACCTAGGGGAAAATATTTAATTACGTCGGGGTGAGTGGACAAAATAATCTCGACAAGCAATAATATTTTCCCAAGAAAACTTTCAAGGACACGACTAGTTCTGGCTAGTCTTCAAATCTTAAACAAATACAGTCTCTCAGGCTAACATTATATATTTATATCAGTATGTATTAACACCCGTCTACTCCATGTATGCTATATATGAATAAGCTTGAAAGTAGATAGTCATACCAGGCTACTACGCTCGCGTCTAACGCGCACATCACCCCATAATGGCATTTTCCTCAGTACGGGGGAAACGACCGAGTGGTATAAATACGTGTTTACTCCTTGTACGAATTCTATGAATGAATCTAAAAACATAGAATGAACTCGAAAAGTAGAAAGTCGTACAGGGCTACGACTCTTGTGTCTAACGCTCACGTCACCCCATAATGCCATTTTTCCTCATTATGGGGGGAAATCACGTATTGCTAGCTAGCATTCTCTCATATACATACTATTCTCATAAACGTCAATAAATGGGTATAAACACCGAAATTCAAGATAAATTCCAACAATAAAACATTTAAAGCACATTATTTAAAACAAAGGTCCACTCACAACTTAGGCCTAAGCCTGACGTCGGTCGGAGGTCTCCTCTGCTCGAGCCTCCTCGCGTCTTGTTCCAAAACATAAATAATTCCTTAAATAAAATCCCAACGTTTAAAGAAAATAGGCATAATTAAATATGAGCTTCTCGCGCTCAACCATGCCTATCGTCCAAATTCTTAACTTCACTGCCAACCATAAATCTCCATAAATACTGACATCCTCAAAATCACCTTCCAACGTCCTAATCATAAAAATAATCCAATGGCCGGATTTTATCTTATTAATCCGCAAAAAATACCAAACTTAACAAATTCTAAAACCTATCCAAAACTCCTCCAAAAATTCTAAAACTCAATCCCTTAAACTCCTCATAAAAATCTTGACCAAAAACAATTTTTCAGCGGCTCCGCCAGCAGCGGCGGCCGGCGACCAGCTCCGGCGACCTCGAATGCCCACAAAAATTTGACAGCACCTTCCACTCAACCTCCTCTACAACATTCCTAACTACCACAAACTCCAATTCTAAGCCTAACCATGTCAATCGAGAGCAAACACACAATAAAGCCCTAGAATTTCAAATACCGATTTCTCCTTACCTAGCTCAAGGTGGAGGGAGCCCTTTGTAGGGATTGAAGCACGGGACGAGGGCTTCCTTTTGAGCTAAGGCTCGCCAGCTATGGCGGCCGGAGGAAGGAGTTCCGGCGAGAAAACCGATTCGGCAGTCGGAGCTTCCGGGCGGCGTTTCTCCCACACTGCGGCGCTAGAGAGGCTGCCACCGGTGTAGAACGGTAGCTGGGTTGAAGACCGATCGATTGGGACCGGTGCGGCGGTCTGGGGCGGCCGGACGGCGGCGGTCGGGCGGTCGAAATCCGGCATGGAGAGGCTCGGGTGCGGGAGCGGAAGAGAAGAGAGAAAAGAAACGGGCTTGGCCCAACCGGTCCAACCCACCATATATCCAATCCAAATTTCAACACCCCCAAAATAATACCCCAATAAAAATTACCTTTTACTAGCTAAAATTTACTATTTTTACTGTCGTCACATTTTCTTCCTTCGAATAATTCTTTCGAAATATTCGTCCCTCAACACACCTCTAGGGACTTTAGGACTATAAACTCAATGACGAAGACGGTAAAATTCTTATTACCACAATACTAATAATTAAGGTAAAATTTAAGAGTCTCGGCGTGACAATTCTCCCCTCCTTATAAAAATTTCGTCCTCGAAATTTACAAACACACTACTCAAAGAGATAGGGATACTGTTGTCTCATTTGCTCCTCTGATTCCCAAGTAGCTTCCTCTACTTGATGGCTTCTCCAAAGCACTTTGACAAGCGGAATTGTCTTGTTCCTAAGCACTTGCTCCTTTCGGTCAAGAATCTGAACTGGCTCCTCTTCATAGGACAAATCTTTCTGCAAACTAATCGGCTGCTCTTCAAGCACATGAGAAGGATCGGCAATATACTTGCGAAGCATGGATACATGAAACACATTATGTATCTTGGACTACTCCGGAAGCAACACCAACCGATAGGCCAGAGAGCCAACTCGCTCTATTATCTCATAAGGCCCGATATACCTGGGACTAAGCTTCCCACGCTTACCGAAACGTACTACCCCTTTCCAAGGAGGTAGTTTCAGGAACACCCAATCACCCACTTGAAACTCAAGGTCCTTCCTGCGGACATCTGCATAACTCTTTTGCCTACTCCGAGCGGCCTTGAGTCTATCTCTAACCACCTTGATCTTCTCATTTGTGTCATGGATAATCTCAGGACCACAAAGCTCTGTTTCTCCGACTTCATTCCAACATAAAGGTGTATGACACTGTTTCTCATATAGTGCCACAAACGGTGCCATGCCAATACTCGAATGGAAGCTGTTGTTATAAGCAAACTCCATCAAAGATAGGTTCTTATCCCAACTCCCTCTGAACTGCAAAGCACATGTTCTCAACATATCCTCCAAAGTCTGGATAGTCCTCTCTGATTGTCCATCAGTCTGAGGATGAAAAGCAGTGCTGAAGTGTAGTCAACTACCTAATGCTGCCTGAAGAGCTCCCCAGAATTTCGAAGCAAATCTTGGATCCCGATCTGACACTATGGATTCAGGTACGCCATGAAGTCTTATGATCTCATTCACATAAAGCTCCGCCAATGTCTGATAGGAGCATAAAATGCGACATTATTAGTATCTTATTATCCCTTATTTGTGCTTTGTTAAGTCTATTTAGAGTAAGATAGAGTCATAATTTAGTTAAATGAAGCTCTGGTATAGTTTTGGAAAAATGTGCTTAAATTGCTAGAAAAACGACTAAGTATAGAAAATCTGTGAAAAAGTGCCAAGATATGTAGTTTTTGTGATTTTGAGGCTTGCGTCTGACTAACTTATTCTTTTCCGAATTCGATGAAATTTTGCAAGTGTATTATTTGGAAGCTAAAGTGTATTATGTCAAAAGTTCAGGTCAATTGGAGTTCGGGAGGTTGTTCAAATGAAGGCTCAAAGCCGGCAGTTCGAGAATTTCACTCCAGGGGCTAAAACAGAGTTTCCAGCTACTGTGTCCTAACTTTAAGAGCTTGTGTACGATTAAATACTTGGAATTAAATTGCGTGCTATATATAGATGGAAAGCTCTACGAGTCTAGTTTCCCCAGAACTTGGAATCACGCCAATTGGATTAACGAGGAGAGAGTCATGCCTGAAGGAATGACCAAAGGTCAGTCTGCCGGAAATCAGGATTCTGCTACTTTGCAATTCCGGTTTGGAGTTCAATGTTTCTACATCAAAGTCACATCAAAACTCATCAAGAGAGGTCTACTAAGCATATTGAAGATTTGAAAAGTCATTTAGGGCCAAAGCTTTGCACGGAATGGAGGAGAAGAAGCAATCCTAGTCCGGCTAGGATTGGAAGATGCATTTCCTGTTTTGGAGATTCCATGTGCAACCATGAAATAAAGCTTGCATCTGCTATCCTAGGCCGATTATGACAAGGATTTGAAGGCAAGAGACGCAACAAAGGAGTTCCTAGAAGATTCAAGAAGTTCAAAGTCTAGTTGGTTTAGGAAAAGCTAATATTGTTGTACTAGGAAAACCAATTCCTCTTGGTTAAGGCTTGGCTGGCCATTGTAATCACTATATATAGGACCCTCTAGGCACTTAGATAAGGGTCACAACCTAGCAATACACAGAGCGTAAGTCATTGTAATACGAGAGTTTTTGAGTGTTCATTCTATAGACAAGTAGAGAGAGATTTCACCACCGCCGGCCACCTTTCATAATTCCGTCCATCACCATACATTGGAGCTTTAACTTATAAAGTATGATCCATACATTCTATTCTTCATCTCTGTTAATTTGTTTAGATTTGCATTATTTTGTCTATAAAATATGCATGTTTGATTGCTTGATTCTTTTGTTGTATGAAAGTTGTGAAACCATTTTCAAAATCTATACTTAGGATTTTCATACTCTTAAACTTGTGATAATTTTGTGCATTAGATTAGGCAAAGCATGTTCATGTAGTCATTCTCATAACTTGATTAGTTTCTAGGATTCGAGCAACTCCATCAACACTTGCATGCGGCTAAGGCCTTAGTTGTTGTGTAGGTTTAGATGTCATCAACCAAAGTATTTAGGGCTTAGTTAGGCGCAACGTCGATTAGGTTCCATTGCTTTTAGGGCAGTTATAATTCTAGAAATTTGCATGCTAATAGGATGAGTGACGCCATACCTTGTGTGTGTTTTCAATCAAGACTTTTGTGCATAATTACTTGTTGGTTTTATTTTCGACGCAACGTGTTCTTAAAATCAATTAGTAAAGGCTTAGGATTCGACGCAACGTATTTTCTAAGTATAATCTAAGAAGTCTTATAACGATTAGATGAACCGCAACGGGCTCTAGTTAGGTCGAAATTAAGTTAGAGTTAGGTTATTTGTTCATTGTTTTGCCGATTCCCTTGTATGATCTTATTGCATGTTTTTGATTGCTTTTGACTTATGCTATGATGTGTATGGTTGTCGATCACATGTAAATATTAGTCTAGGATTTATTTTTCGTGTCTTTAGGATCATAGTAATGTTTTCTAAAAACCCCCAACGTGACAACTTGTAAATATGTATATATGTGTGTGTTTTGTTTTAGCATCATGATTGATCACCCTAATTGATCCCCGGACTGAACGATCCCTACTTATTTTATACTAACGATGATTTTGCAGGGTAATAAATTGTGCGCTTAGTTTAACCCCGGTTACGCGACGCGTCAATTTTTGGCGCCGTTGCCGGGGATCTATTGAAGAATCGGTTATGAGTGCTAAACTTGTTTTGTTTTGTTTTGTGAATTTCGAATTTTATTTTTCTTTTGAGACATAGTTAAATATCTAGGGAGGTTATATGTCTATTTGTGTAGAGTTTATTGTAGTTTCTAAAGTATATTATGTAGGGGGAAGACGCTTGTGTCAAGCTATGGCCTTAACCCCTCTTATGAGCGATGCTTCTTCGAGTCTTTGACTCTTAAAGGCAACTTAGCTTGTTTGAGGTTGAGGGCGGCTTAGTGAAACACGAGTAGACCGGTCTAGTAATCGATGTTTATTTTACTATTGAGTGTTAAGATTCAACGCTTAATGAAGAGCAAGAAAAGAAGTTAGTCAAGGTGCTATACAAGCATAGATCGGCCATAGGATGGAGCTTGGCCGACATTAAGGGAATAAGCCCTACGAAGTGTGTTCATCGAATTTTACTTGAAGATGGTGCGAAACCGACAAAGGAAGGTCAACGACGATTGCATCCACCAATGATGAAGGTTGTTAAAGATGAGGTGATTAAGCTTTTAGATTGTGGCATCATTTATCCAATTTCGGATAGTAAGTGGATCTCTCTCGTTCAAGTAGTGCCAAAGAAGAGTGGTGTCACGGTTGTAAAGAACGACAAGAACGAACTTGTGCCGCAAAGACTTGTTACCGGTTATAGGATGTGTATCGACTATCGAAAACTTAATGCAACAACGAGGAAGGATCACATGCCTCTACCGTTTATGGATCAAATGCTTGAGCGACTTGCCGGCCACAAGTACTATTGTTTCTTGGATGGATATAGTGGCTACAATCAAATCATGATACATCCGGACGATCAAGAGAAGACCACCTTCACTTGTCCATTTGGCACGTTTGCTTATAGAAGAATGCCGTTTGGTTTATGCAATGCACCGGGAACGTTTCAACGATGCATGTACAACATCTTTTCGGATTACATAGAAAGCATCATCGAAGTCTTCATGGATGACTTTAGCGTGTATGGAGATGACTTTGAGACGTGTTTAAATAACTTGGAGTTAATCTTGGAGAGGTGTGTCGAAACCAATCTTGTACTTAATTGGGAGAAGTGTCACTTTATGGTGAATCAAGGCATTGTGTTAGGTCATATCATATCGGAAAGAGGCATTGAAGTCGACAAGGCAAAGATCGACTTGATCATGCACTTGCCAAGCCCTAGGAGTGTTAAGGACGTGCGGAGCATCCTCGGCCATGCGGGTTTCTATCGACGCTTCATCAAGGATTTTTCCAAGATAGCAAAGCCGTTGAGCAACTTACTACAAAAAGATGTGCCGTTTGTGTGGACCAACGAGTGTGAAGAAGCTTTCCAAAGCTTGAAGGAGAAGTTGACATCGGCACCTATAATGCAACCACCGGATTGGAGCTTGCCATTTGAGCTTATGTGTGACGCAAGTGACTATGCACTAGGAGCCGTGCTCGGCCAAAGGAAGGAGAAGAAGCCCTACGCCATCTACTATGCATCTCGAACTCTAAATGATGCTCAACTCAACTACACAACAACCGAGAAGGAACTCTTAGCCATCATCTTTGCATTAGAGAAGTTTCGATCTTACTTACTTCAATCTAAGGTAGTTGTGTATAGTGATCATGCGGCCTTGAGGTACTTAATGTCGAAGAAGGATGCAAAACCGAGGCTCATTCGATGGATTCTTCTACTTCAAGAATTTGACATCGAAATCAAAGATAAAAAGGGAGTTGAGAATGTGGTTGCCGATCACCTTAGTAGACTTGTGCATGACAAAGACAAGCTGCCTATTCAAGAACACTTTCCGGACGAGCAATTATTTCTAGTAGATACAAGCGAGCCATGGTATGCGGATATTGTAAACTACCTTGTGTCACGAACCTTCCCAAGCACTATGAGGCCGGCCATGAAAGATAGAATCAAGAAGCAAGCACGCCACTATGTGTGGGATGAGCCTTACTTGTGGAAACAATGTAGTGATCAAGTGATAAGAAGGTGTGTTGCCGAGCATGAACATGAATCTATCTTGAAGTTTTGCCATCAAAAAGCGTGTGGAGGACACTTTGGAGCTAAGAGAACCGCACTAAAAGTACTAGAATGTGGATTCTATTGGCCTACAATCTTCAAGGATGCCTACATGACGTGTGCAACATGTGATCGGTGTCAACAAACGGGAAACTTGAGCAAGAGAGATCAAATGCCGCTCACTTCCATCATTGTGGTGGAAATTTTCGATGTTTGGGGGATAGATTTCATGGGACCGTTTCCATCATCTAGAGGTTATCTTTACATCTTATTAGCGGTCGACTATGTGTCTAAATGGGTGGAAGTGAAGGCAACAAAGAAGAATGACGCCAAAGAGGTTTCAAAGTTCTTAAGAACCAACATCTTTTCACGTACCATTGAAGCCTTGTTGAAGAAATACGGAGTTACTCACAAAGTCTCTACACCTTATCACCCTCAAACAAGTGGAATGGCCGAAGTTTCGAATCGTGAAATCAAGAGCATCATAGAGAAAACCGTCGGCCCCAAGAGAAAGGATTGGAGTGATCGTCTCAACGATGCTTTGTGGGCATATCGGACGGCCTACAAAACACCTATCGGCATGTCACCTTTTCGGTTAGTCTATGGAAAAGCTTGTCACTTACCGGTTGAACTTGAGCATAAAGCATGGTGGGCCGTTAAAACTTTTAACATGGAGCATAGAGAAGCCGGCCATCATAGGAGGCTACAACTAAATGAGCTTGAGGAAATCCAGAATGATGCCTATGATTCGGCTATGATCTACAAAGAAAAGACGAAGGTTGCTCACAACAAGATGATTCGAGGGAAGAAGTTTGAGATTGGTCAAAAGGTTCTCTTATTCAACACACGACTCAAACTTTTTCCGGGCAAGCTACGATCAAGATGGGAAGGACCGTACTTAGTAAAGGAAATCTTTTCACATGGAGCCGTTACAATTCAAAGCATAAAAACCGGCACCACTTTCAAAGTCAACGGTCATCGCTTGAAGCCCTACTTCGAATCCTTCAAGGAGCATGACGTGGAAACTATGGATATTGCCGATACTCCACCTTTGCAATGAACACATGGTGAAGAGTCTAGGCTAATGGACTATAAACACAAAAGCGCTACTTGGGAGGCAACCCAATTGCAAACGATAAAAGTGAAGGAGCCATCAACGAGAGTTTGAATATTTCCTATCCCTTCTCTTTTATTTTCGTGTTATATGTGTTACCTTAGAAGCATGCTTAGGAGTTATTTCATTATATATGGGCTTGCATTGAGGTCAATGTAATTTCTAAGTGTGGGGTAGGGTAACATGTAAACATGTTAGTTTTAAGACTAAGTTTTTAGGCTAATTTTAAAATTTTCGTTGCATTTATAGAAAACCAAAGAAAAAAATAGAAAATTTCCAAAATTGTTCTACAAAAATAAGTGTGTTTTAATTTTGTTTTGAGTCTTAGGATGCCCTTAAATAGTCTATGATGTTTTTCTCTTGATTGCATAGTTGATAGTTTGATGTTTTTAAAGAAAGATTGTGAGTTTCATGAATTTTGTGATTGGTATGAACACTTAAGATTTGATTGATTTTGAAAGCATGCATGTTTTGGTTAGTTTGTTTCCATAACAACCTTAGTGAGTTTTAGAGCCTTATTGTTTTCTTCATGAGTGAAAATTTTTCGAAATTCTTGATCTTAAAATCTCATTATTCTTTGCATTTTCAATGACTATATGCTATAGATTTTTCATGAACTCTAGAATTTACTAGAACTTGCTTTTGTGATTTTTGAGACATTTATATCATAAACTACCATGATTTTGAATGTGATAGAAAAGATCTCTTTAGGTTTACCACCAAAGCCAAATAAAGCCTTTACCCTATTTGTGCCCGTCGTGGGACTCCTTAGTAAACCCCTTTGAGCCTACATTGAGCCGTTGCTTTCATTACCCTTATTTAAAATTCCCGAGCTTAGAATAGTTATCCTTACCTTGTTACCAAGACTTGGTGAAGCATAGTTTGAAATGGAGTTATAAGGAAGTGATGTTTGAAACAAGTGTGGGGTGATGATGAAAAGTAGAAGTTGATGCATGCCGTGCCTTAGAAGAAAAAAATATGTATGTGTTTTGAGCCAAGCCAAGAAAGAAAAAAAAAAATATAGTGAAAAAAATATGGGTTCGACAAAAAAAAAAAAAAAAAAAAAAAAAAAAAAAATATAGAGAAAAGAAAAGGCATAGGCACGGTTTCATGAAAAGAAGAGTTGTGAATTTGGAGTTTGTAGTTATTTGATGGTCTAGCAATGTTCTATGTGACCTTTGTTCATGTTCATGATGATTCAAGGAGTTGAGAATGACGGTTGGGTTCAACAAGATGAAATTTGGCCCGTTTTAAAGAAGTCATAAGGAGGAGTTTGATTTTAGCTAAGTCTTGGTGATGTTTTAACCTTAGAAAAATTGTAGGAACCACCATTCCTTAGCCAAGCCCCAATACATTCCCTTATGAGATCGCTTCTTGATTCTTAAGATTGGTTAAACTTGATTTGTGGAGATTATCTCAAGAGTTAAAGCATATGGTTTTGGTTCATGCTTGCACATAGTTGTTAAATGAGGTTTTTCAAAGTTTATTTTCACAAAGTGCTTTTCATTGTTGAAATATGCAAGTTATTTGTTGTATTATCTTTTCCCTTGCATATACTTATGAGTGAATACCATCATCGAGAGAAAAGAAGAGAGTGAACCTTGTGAGGAGGATCGACTACCATCATGTGTTTATGCTTGTTTTTCTCACTTCTTGTTTGTTCATGCTGTGAACTTGTTTATGAAACTTGGAATCTTGTTACTTATGTGTTTTTGAACTTGAAGCTATGCATGATACGAGCCAGAGACAATGTTTAAGGGGCATCATTAGTGTTTTAGTAGAGTCTTTTAGTTAGTTTTGCTAGGGACTAGCAAAGGGTAAGTGTGGGGTAGTTGATAGGAGCATAAAATGCGACATTATTAGTATCTTATTATCCCTTATTTGTGCTTTGTTAAGTCTATTTAGAGTAAGATAGAGTCATAATTTAGTTAAATGAAGCTCTGGTATAGTTTTGGAAAAATGTGCTTAAATTGCTAGAAAAACTACAAGTATAGAAAATCTGTGAAAAAGTGCCAAGATATGTAGTTTTTGTGATTTTGAGGCTTGCGTCTGACTGACTTATTCTTATCCGAATTCGATGCAATTTTGTAAGTGTATTATTTGGAAGCTAAAGTGTATTATGTCAAAATTTCAGGTCAATTGGAGTTCGGGAGGTCGTTCAAATGAAGGCTCAAAGCCGGCAGTTCGAGAATTTCACTCCAGGGGCTAAAACAGAGTTTCCAGCTACTGTGTCCTAAATTTAAGAGCTTGTGTACGATTAAATACTTGGAATTAAATTGCGTGCTATATATGGATGGAAAGCTCTATGAGTCTAGTTTCCCCAGAACTTGGAATCACGCCAATTGATATCTCGTGAATTGATCGAGTTTTCTATTTGTTATGATTTTTTCGGTTTTGAAATGTAGAAAATCATAACAAATAGAAAGGGCAACGGATTTGAGAGAAACCAATTCCAAAATGTCCTAAAAATCATCCCAAACATGTTTACAACACAATATGTGGGCAGTTGTTACCTAAAAAATGGAGTTTACAAGATGCCCCCTCCATACCCCCAAGGGCGCGCATGCAGGCACGGCAGGGCGCGCGGCTGGCATGCCAGGGGCGCGCATGCAGGCACCCCAGGGCGCGCGGCTGGCATGTCACGGGCGCGCATGCAGGCACCCCAGGGCGCACGGCTGGCATGTCAAGGGCGCGCATGCAGGCACCCCAGGGCGCGCATGCCCGCACCCCTGGCATGCCAAGGGAGCGCTGCCGGCACCCCTGGCATGTCAAGGGCGCGCATGCCCGCACCCCTGGCATGTCATGGGCGCGCATGCAGGCACCCCAGGCCGCGCATGCAGGCAACCCTGGCATGTCATGGGTGCGCATGCCCGCACCCCTGGCATGCCACGGTCGCGCTGCCGGCACCCCTGGCATGTCAAGGGCGCGCATGCCGACACCCCTGGCATGTCACGGGCGCGCATGCAGGCACCCCAGGGCGCGCAGCTGGCATGTCAAGGGCGCGCATGCAGGCACCCCTGGGCGAGCGGCTGGCATGTCAAGGGCGCGCTGCCGGCACCCCTGGCATGTCAAGGGCGCGCATGCAGGCACCCCTGGGCGAGCGGCTGGCATGTCAAGGGCGCGCTGCCGGCACCCCTGGCATGTCAAGGTCGCGCTGCCGGCACCCCAGGCATGC